>JAVXUO010000728.1:0-87925 GCA_033065855.1 Escallonia rubra
CAGTGGCGGAACCATAATTTCACCCCATGGAAGATGAACCTTTTAAACCTAATTAACCTATGAAAGATGAACCTAATTAACCTAATTTCAACCCACCATGTCATGTTTCATTATCGCGTTAACCTAATTTTAACCCGCCATTCAAGTAAATCACATATCCGATATCTCAATCCAATTGGGTCCCATCCTCCATCAACAATCTCAATTCTCATATGCTCAGTACACAATTAACAATCTAAAATTAACAAACAAATAATCAATGCTCAAATGGGAAAAAAAAATTTCAAAATGCATGTATCCGATATTTCAATTCAATTGGGTCCCATCCTCCATCAACAATCTCAATTCTCAAATGCTCAATGCACAAGCTAAAAGCATTAATTAATAATCACAATTCTCATATGCAGAGAATTTCAGTCAACAAGGTTCATTATTTTGGGAAAGATACTGATTTTCAACAGAATTTCAGTCAAAAAAACCAATGGGAACATAATAACTAAAAACAATAGAACGACTGTGTTCATGATATTATAAGCTACAAAATAGCCAATAACAAGCATTGATCAACTACCGATCTACAAAGTAGCTACAAAATAGCTACTAAAAGCATTGACTAACTATCGATCTACATGGCGTAAACAGATGAAATAATCAAGTGAAACACGACAAGACTACTAAACATAATCCAGATAATGTAAAGCCTAAAACCACAATCCACTAAACTTGTTAATTTTGAAGGCTCCGCAGGGTGTTTCAGGCTGGAAAGCACCAACACCAAAAGCCACCTTAAACATAGACATGAACCAGTAACAACTGAAAACTTGATAAACGATGTTGCTTAGTACCATAAGCAGAGCCCCAATTCTATTACTCTTCACTTTCGCTTGAATGTTTGCTATCCATGTAAGCAAAGCAATAGAAAGACACTTCACCCAAAAACAAAACACACAAAGAAAAAAGAGAGAAAGGGAGGGAGGGAGAGAGAGAGAGAGTGATTGAAACAAGCATTAACTTGTGGCACAGAGGACAGAAGATAGTGTCATACCTTTAGTTATAGTTTTTCACAACAAAATATAGTGGTGGTCCAACTCTGAGATATTCTGATATATTATGAAAATAGCCCTGCGAAATAGAAAAGTTGGACCATACATTACATATTGGCTGTCAGAGACAAAAGAACCACAATACCACCCAGATAGTATATATATTGCTTGACCAGGCTCTTAATGGAGCCATTTTGTGAGGGTCGAGCATAACTTATGTTCATCAAATATGCATAACTTAAAGTTCGTAAGCAGGATTTCTTGAATAAATAATTGCAGCAAACTTTTAGACCAATATGAAGAGCCACGTGATATTAATGTTCTATACAGATTGCCACTCCCATCGTCAAAGAGCTAATGTGGCTCTAACCCGAGGAAGGTATCTCTGAGTTCCAAATGGAAGAACCTACTGTAGTTATATATTAAAAAAAAAGAATTACAGTGAGTTGCTTTACCAAACGGGAACCGTTGTTCTTGTTTGTGTAGGTATTGCCATTGGGTATTAAGCAGTGGACCAACTCTGATGCACAGTGGCTCCATTTGGAAGGATCTAGTGATGGATGACTATGCTCGAGGTTGTTTCTATAACGCTCCAAGGACAAGAAATTGACTCGAGCTATTAAAGGTGCCTTAATTGAGCTAGGCCAACTTGATACTTTACTCGACAGAAATTCTTGGTTGTTCAGGGAGGCAAGGTGGAAGGTATGCTACATTTGGCTGCTATAATTTATGTCATGATATTGTAAGTGTTCAATCTCAAATGTTTGTCCTTTTAGTTTTAAGTTTTACTATGCGCAAATTAGCCAAAATAGTCTAGGAATGAGTTCAATGGGATCAACTACATGCATTTGGTAAGCACCAAAAAATAACAATACATGCATTTGGCATCTTCTTTATGTCTTCGACTATAGAAGTTATAAGCCCCAAAATATCAAGCGTTTTGATAGCTGATACAAAGTTTCCACTTATATTCATAAGATCAAACCTGAAAAGTTTCTTGAATGTTAATTAATATTTCCTCCCTCTAATATAGGTTTGCTTCAGTGAACAATTTATGGAATCTATGACCAGATTCAAGAAATCAAATGTCCACGAGGCAGTGATTTCTCTTTTAGTGAAGCTCTCTACGGGTTGGCATCTTCCTCAAAAGAATGGAACTAGATTTCCAAATATTTGTTTAATTACATTGTGTTGCTCTTCTAAACACAGTATATTGCAAGAAAGCAAACATAATTGATTATTTGAATCTCAAATGAAAAGCATCCGTTGCAAATCGAAGTGAAGAGAAGAACAAAGCATGCATAACACTGAATAGGAAATTATGACAACTTTTCGCGCATATCACTCGATCTAAGCAAGTGCAGGTCCTATTTAGGAAAGCAACAAAACATGATGGATTTTTAATGCTGATTCAACCTAAATCGTGGCGGGGTAACACCTAAACAGATAGTAATGCGTATTTGCATTTCGTATTGGCAGAGATTTTCAGAAGCAATTGATCCCACATAGTAAAAACAATCGAACAACGCAGGAAACTATGGTGGTTGATGACTTACAGGTGGTACGTACTGAAGCAGCCCTAGATCGAAACCCAGATTTGTTGCTTCATTGTCGGAGGAACGGCGTGCACTTTCGGGGCGGCCAATGAACGACTGCAATTGGAGTGATCTCGATACGAGAACTGCGTGACGGCGGTGTGATGACGGTGATGAGATGAGGGCTTCTCGTTGGAGAGATGAGGTTGGGCGGCTGCGAGGCGACGGTTGGCGTTGGGCAGTCTCTTGGATTCCGGAGGAGGAGGGCGGCGGTGGGCGGTAGTTTTTGGAAGACCAAGAGACATATTAGGGCAGCAATATTTTAATTTATACCTAAACATTAGCGACGGCGGCCAGCGGTCTCTAAAGGCGGCGGCTAAATTTAGCGACTGCCTTTATTGACCACTACCGAAGTCGTTAAATTTAACAACTGCAATAGCGACCATTTTAGTGACCGTTATATTTAGCGACCGCTTAGCAGTCGCTAAAATCGGTCACTAAAGTACCCGCAAAAAATATTTCTTCGACCCTGCCTATTTAATGATACATTTTGCGACCGCATAAAGTGGAAGTCTCTAACGCGGTTGCTAATGTAGGGTTTAGCGACCTCTTTTTTTTGCGGTTGCTAAAGACATGCTTTCTTGTAGTGGTAATGCTACTCTATTTCTTTTATAAGATTAATTCTATCTTTTAAAGTTATGGTTATCTAAGAAACTTTTGGCCCCTACCTAGGTCATAGGAAGATGCATACAACCTCTTATACGGTGAAACTCAATGGTCATTGTACACTCTTAACGACACTTAGTTAGTGACTTTTAAAAAGTACTTTTAAAAATTGTCAGTTATGGTATCAACAAAAATGATACTAAGCATATTATCGATCATTAACTGTTTTGTATAGAGGGTTGTAGGGATTTTCATGGGCAGTAGGTAAAAATAATTCATTATTTGAAATGAATTAAATCTACTCCACGTGCTTTCATTTCAGTTCCAATGTCTATTTTTACTTGTCTATTTACGTCTACACAATAAATTACTAATTGTATAGTTCTTGCACCTTTTTTAGGATTTTTCTTTTCCCATACAAATGACTGCGATTGTTTTTTAATTCATTATGTTCGAATTCATGTGTGTATATATACGGTAATTTACAAAAAATAATGTTAAATATTTGATATTCTAACTTCACAAACTTCTTGAATCACCTTAATATATTATAAGCTTAGAACTTAATGAACAATTATGATGATACTTATATGTGAAATGGTGACATATTTTGAATTTAACAGTTCGCTTCACGCGAATACAAATAATGCTCAGTTTAAAACCATCGACATAACGCCTAAAACACGACTTTACTTCTACTAAAATGTACTGATAGTACTGCTATACATAAGTCATTAAATATAACCTACCCGGGCCTTGCCCCGGGTTACTAGATAGTATTTATATACTAAGTAAAGCGTTCTTTGTGCGACACATCATCACAGAAGCATGACTTCTTTACTTGACACGTCATCGCATTATGTTTTATGTGAAATATAATTGTAACTATTATAAGTGTCATTAAATGTTTAAAATATTACCTTAGATAGGGTTCTTAATTCTTGATAAGTTACTTTTTACATTAATAAGCCTTGTATAGGTGAAAATTAGTAAATATCTAATAGGCGAAGCATTGTGCATCGCGAAGGCGACAAATAAACTTTTTTTAATATTCTTTTCACTTCTTACCCCTTTTAATCTTAAGACACGTCGTCACCTTTTACTTGTGCGACACATCATCATGTTTGTTTCAATATAACATTCATTTTTCACTTCTACTTATTAGAGACACACATGAATCATAACTGTTTGTTTTAATATCACATTTGTTTTTCACTTCTACTTATTAGAGACACACATGCACCATAACTCTTTACTATAATTTATTATTAAAAAAGTCGCAGGTATTATTGACAAAATTTTGCTAAACTTTATAAGAGTAGAAAAGTAATTATGCACCTTCTAAAACTCTATCTATTCACTATACTTAGATATAAGGTCTTAATTTTCACAATTAACACCTCAAAAAAAAAAACTTTAAAAACATCTACGTATTAAAGTAACACATGCATCATAACTCTTTACTATAACTTATTATTAAAAAAATTGCAGGTATTATTGGCATAATTTCACTAAACATTATAAAAGTAGAAAACCATTTCAGCACCTTCTAAAACTCAACCTATTCAATATATCAACATATAAGGTCTTAACTTTCACAACTGACACCTCAAAAGTACTTTTAAAATAAAATACAATCTCACATGTCAAATACGAAAATCATGTATGAAATCAAAGATAAATAATTCACAAATCAAGATCTTTTGAATATAATTTACAAAGTGATATGACTTAATTTTTTAAAACTATTTTAAATTTGTTTTTATATTTTTGAGTGTTTCTTTGTTATCTTAACATATTTCTTTTGAGGTGTTAATAGTCAAAATTAAGTCCTAATATGTTGTTTCATTGATTAGGTAGAGTTTTAGAAGGTATATAATTGGTTTCCTACTCATACAAGGTAAACTAAAATTATGATAATAATAACTACGAATTTTTAATAATAAATATAAGTAAAGAATCACGATGCATGTGTAATTTTGATAAATATGGATAAAAAATAAAAAGGATTCAAAAAGAAACATGATGATTTGTCACAAAGTTGAGCTCAAATTCTAAATTGGGAATCATATAAACTAAATCATGTATAAAATCAAAGATAAATAATTCACAAATTAAGATTTTTCAAAATTAGTTTACAAAGTGATATGACTTAATTTTTAAAATATTTTACGTTTTCATACTTTTCAGTCTTTATTTTGTAATCTTATAGTGTTTTGATGTGTTAATAGTTAAAATTATGTCCTAATATGTTGATACATTGATTATGTAAAGTTTAGAAGGTGTAGAATTGGGTTTTTACTTATATAAGGTAAACTAAAATTATAGCAATAGTAGCAATTTTTTTAATAATAAGTTAAAGTAAATAATCATGATGCATGTATAATTTTGAAAAATATGGATTAAAAGAAAAAGGACTCGAAAAGAAACATGATGATGTGCCACAAAATTGACCTCAATTTCTAAATCGGAAATCGTATACCCCAATACATTCAAAAAAAAAATAAAAAAATCAAAGTGTATACGAGTTACAAATAAAGATCTTTTATTTCTATTTACAAAAAATAATATACAAAGCGAATGTGACTTAATTTTTAAAACTGTTTTTAAACACCAAGATGATAATTTACTTAAGAAATTAATTTTAATTGTGTGATATCAACTTCTAAATTGGGAATCATATACACCGATAAATGCAAACTAAAAAAAAATCATATACACATCATCATGTTTACTTTGATTCAATTTCTCTTGTACCTCTACTTATTATAGTCACATATGCATCATAACTCTTTATTGTAACTTATTATTGAAAAATTCGGAGGTATAATTATCATAAATTTAGTTGACCTTATAAGAGTAGAAAATCAATTATACATCTTTCAAAACTCTACATAGTCAATATATCAACATATTGGAACTTGATTTTGACTATTAGCATCTCAAAAACACTTTAAATAACAACATAAACACTCAAACATAAAGAAAACATAAGTCACCTATGAAAAAACAAATTATAGGTCACAAAAAAAAAAAAAAGCTTTCTTATGTTTATACAAAAGCAACATGTAAAAAGCGTATGTGCTAATTGTTGTAAATAATTTTAAAATACCAATTTAAAATTTTTACTTCATTAATTTAATCTTATTATATCACATTGAACTTTATGATACATAAGCTTTTATAAGTGCTTTTTTCTTTTTTACCCCTCTAACTTATGTGTCATATCATTTTATTTATTTTAATATCCTTTTCTTTTTTATATATATAAAACCTTAACTCTTTACTAAAATTTGTTATTAAAACATTTGCGAATATTATTGTCCCAATTGTTGTAAACCTTTTAAAACTAGAAAAAAAAATTCCTAAAATTTTAAGTATATAACATTGAACTTTCAAATACATCAGCTTTTTTAGTATTTTTTTTCTTTGTCCCCCTCTTACTTGCATGTCATCGTACTTATTTTTGGTCATTTTCTTTTTTATCCCTATTTATTAACTATGTATTATAATTTTTTGTTAAATTTTTTTAGCTATTTTTGGCCCAATTTTCGTAAACCTTTTAAAATTAGGAAACTAACTCCAAAGTTTTTAAAACATTGCCTAATGAATTTACTTATATGTTAGGCTTTAATTTTGTATAGTATCTCACAAATATAAAGTACGAAGACCACGTATCAAAAATAAAGATTAATACTTTATATATTTTTATATAAGCAATATATGAAACGATTATGAGTTCATTTTAAGATATCTTTGAAATGCTAAAATAATAGTTTATTTCACAAATTAATTTTAATATAATAACTCAAAGTCTAAAGTAGAAATCATATACGCTTTTGAATGCCCAAAACAAAGAATCAAATATAGCGCATTCTTAATTTAGTTACTTTAGATAATCTTCAAAACCAGATCAAAACAGTACCTCTAAAAATTGTTGAACATGATCTTGAAATGAAACAATTAACCACAGTGACTGTCACTGTAATGCTACGCTATTTCTTTCATAAGATTAATTCTATCTTTTAAAATGATGGTTATCTAAAATATTTTTGGCCGCTACCTAGGTCATAAGAAGATGTCGACAGCCTCCCATGCATACGGTAAAACTCAATGGTCATTGTATACTCTTAATGACATTTATTTAGTGACTTTAAAAAGGTACTTTTAAAAATTGTCAGTTATATCAACAAAAATGATAAACTAGGAAAGTAGCTCTCCTTCTAGTTCTAGAGTTTGAAGTATTTTCTTTTAGTGAACTGACAGTGAATAAAGGAGTTCCAAGAAAACTAGGAAAATTGTGATGGATCAGACAGCAGCGCTTTCGAACATCACATATGACAACATCAGTTCCTTACGATATCCCCGCTTCAAGGGAACAGCACCCCGACCCCTACCTCTTCTGGTTGAAGTTCCGACCCTTTTCTGAACTTAGATTGTGGATACATGTATTATAACTGATGTATACATGTTTCTGGGCCACCAAGCTCTTCAGAACTTTCTCAGATTCAGACAATGATCTAATCACATCTGTCTTCCTGTATCGCATCTAACGCATGCTGATGATACGTAAGTCCAAATGCTATTCGAAATTTCTTTCACTTTCTCAATCTGTGCGATCTGGGAAAAGGTTTGAAGGGCTTAGTGGCCCAGAAACTAAACATGTATATATCAGATGGGATACATGCTAACACAAACTAAGTTTAGTAGAGTTATCCACAAATACAAAAGGAAAAATGCAAAATGCATCAGTAGAACAGGTATTGACTTGTAAATTGATGTAAAAAAAAAAATTAAGACAGAGATGTGAATCGGTTAATTGATAAAGATCTTTTGCTTTTCTCCGCTTTTGCATGTTTCCCATGATGGCAGTCGCTCCAACATAGTCACACGATATCTCGATTGAAAACTTAGGTTCACTTGCAAACGCGGGGACAACCAGCTCCACCTCCCAGTCCCTAGGCGCTGCTCCTCTTTCCCCACCCTCTCATCTTCTTCCCGGTTCTTAGAAGTCCCCTGCTCCCCTTATCTCGTCTATCACCCCGTCTGGCCTCTCAACGCTGTAATAACTCACCTGTCTCCCCGTCCTGCCTCTGAGCAAGAAAACTTCCTATGTCCATTCTAGTGGTCTAAATAAGCTCCTCTCTATCCTCTTCCTCCCCATCATGATCTTCAGGCAAAAAAGTGATCCACCTCTCCTTCCACCTGGCATGATACTCGATCTGCAAAGTCTCAACCTTTTCCAATTCTAGGTGCGGACCAGTTGGCTCTAACAGGTAGACATTCTCTACTCCAAACAGCTTGGTACACAGTTCAGGTCGAATGTGCAGCCTCCGAAAAACAAATAGATGTAGTCCGGCATCTACAAGACCTTATTAGCTGCAACTTCCAAGTCCTAAGCAGAAAGTTTCTGCACCTCCCGAAAGGCTGCCAAGAAAGTAGAAACCTCACCACAAAGCTTCCCCTTCAAAGTTTCTAAGAGGTGTGGTTTCCACAGCGTGTATTTTTAGAAGATAACAATTCTAGCATTGTGGAAGATCAGCAGAGGGTCCCTCAAACCTGTCATTACCAATTATGGTATTAACGTGCCTGGGGAGTTATTCCAATAAGCCACCTCTACCTCACACCACCTAAAGTCAAATGCCCACCTTCACCTTCACCTTCATCACTATCTCAAATCTCGGATTGAAGCTATTTTTCTCTTTCCCCTAAATTCAATCGTGATGACATGCATTGGGGCGCTGCTCCATAGTTGATTTTGCACTCTTTCAACGAAGCCATTCATGGAAGTCCCGAAAGCCTCGATCACTGGATAGCGGCAGTATCTCAAACCTTCGGTCAAGGAAAAAAAAAAACTGGAAATATACCCAAAAAATCAAAGTTATCAAAGCCATTACCCACCTCTGAAATTTCTCTTCCTTCTCTGGGTTTTCTCTTTTCTGTGTTCAATTTAGTTGATAAATTAACCCATCAAAACAAGCAAAAGGAAAAATACTTCATAGAAAACTCTAATCGATTTTATGTACTTCAAAGAGCCACAAAAGATTTGAGCTAGAATTCCCACCTAGCCAAATTTGGCGTTTCAAAATTAGCCTGAAATACTTTTATGGTAAATCTAAAAGAAAAAAAGAAAAACATTACTGTGATAGAAATATTTTTTGAGCTTGAATAATCCTGATAATTGCTTTATCTTTTTTTTTTTTCATCTATCGTGGACTGTAGTCTCTGCAAAATCTGGACAATAATCTTTGTAAATAGTCTATGTGATGGATTTTATGTGTTCATATTTTTCTCTGGACAGCCCCTGTAATGGTGGATTTTTTCGCTTAAATAACGCTGGACCAACTTGCTTTGCCGCTTTGGAAACAGTTTTGCTACTTGCTACGTTTTGTTGTATTTGTATTTGTTGCATTTGTATGGTGGTTAAATTGTTGCTTTCATGAATGTGATGATGTGTAATCTATTTGAACTCTAGGTTGACTTTAGTGGTGTAATCTATTATTTTCTCCTTTTGGAAATTAATTTAATTTTTGTCCTATTTTATTTATTTTAATACATATTATTTATGTGATACATGTGTGTAATTTGCAATACACTTACAGTTATAAAAAACATGAGCGAGTAGAGGCAGTTTGGGGGAGTAGGGTTTTATAAAAGTCTGTCGGGTCAAGAATGGTATTCCTATCCTTTGACCCGATGGCGCCATCCCTTGACCCGATGGTGGGGCAGGGATGGGCGACATTGTGTACAAGAACAACCAGGGCGGCTATAAATTGCATAAGATCCAGTGGATCTTAAAAAAATTGATCCGGACCCGCGAGTCTACCTGTACCCATGCAAAAAACCCAAGTACGGGTACATATTTAGAGGACCTGTTAAAAATAGACCCATACCCGAACCGACCCGTAAAATTCGGGTAAGTTCGGGTCGGTTACCGGGTACCCGGGTTTACCCGCTTATATGCCTGTATATATGATTTTAGGGTTTGAACATCTCATTCAACTCCTCTTCTCACCTGCTATCGCCGCCCCAGGCTCTCATTTCTCCCTCACAGATCCTTTCTCACACCCCTTCTCTAAAATCTCTCTTTCTCACAAATCTACCAAAGTCACGACCACCCTATTCCATCCACATCTCCGCCGCCACTGATCGGTCTCTCTCCGTCACATTGTCGCCACCGATTCGTCACCAACGTGGCCCCGTCGCCACCGATCTGTCATCACCGTGGCCCCATCGCCACCAATCTGTCACCACCATGGCCCCAATGCCATCGATCGGTCGCCACCATCGCCATCGTCGCCGACCGTCACTCCCCTGAAGCGGTCATCACTCAGTGGATCTTGATGGTTGTGGACTTGTCGTGTGTTGTTGATGTGCAGAAATTTTTTTAACTATTATTATTAAAAAAATGTTCAGATTGGTTTTTTTTTTTGATCGAAAGGTGTTCAGATTTTTGTGGAATGAATTTTGATGGAGAAACAATGAATGGTTTGATTGTTGGAGGTTAAATGCGTGTAATTAGTAGGTAATTAAAGTGTTTATTTAAAAAATAATCAATCAGAAATTCATGATTTACCCGCGGGTTGTGGTGCAGGTAGGGTACGGGATTCCAAAAAGCTTACCCGGGAAAAAAAGATAAAATTTACCCGACCCGTTTTTATCCGTACGCGGCGGCGGGTATACCCGTTTGCCAGGTCTAGATCTACACTCGACCTGCCCAATTGTCATTCCTAATTATCCCGGTGCTTCTTGTGCCTTGATGTCTGTAGGTTCCATTTGCTTCTTATCAAACATAAGTATGTTTCTATCTTGTGCTAGGAATTTGATCCAATTCTTGAAGTAAACAAGAGTGCATGATCTTGCATGTGCATTCCGCGAAGCTTATGCTTTGATGTTTGGTTGTCAAGTTTGTTTTGCTTCATTTAGTTTCTTCCACGCACATGATTACTCACATCCTTTTCTCTCTGCAAGCCCAGTTCCTGAATAGAAATGCCAAGTTTGTCTTCACTAGCTACCTTGAGCTGATGATATGATGAAAAGAGTTTTAAAGTTCCAATTTGGTTACTAGTTTTATCCTTTTCATGCTTGTGAAAATATTAGTAATTGTTAATGTGCGTTGCGCAGAATAATGTCATATACAAGCATAATAAGAGAGATCGCGTGGTGGTGGAGGCTGAAGAGAGAATGCTGTTCAAAAAATAGGGTTTAATTAAAAACTCAAATGACTAATTTACCCTTCATGAACTAATATACTTAGGCTTGATACAAGCCATAAATATTTTTTTTTGATCCCATGCCATTGAAAAGTTCTCTATGCCATAACAACACATTTGCCTTGCCCTAAAAAAAATGCGCCGTATCTTTTCATATTTAGTAATTTAGATTAGCCCCACATTACTAAATGACATGAAAAATTAGCTTGTCTTGCTTTTTTTTTAAATCTTGGGTGAAATTTATTATGAAGGTTGAACTGAGAACGAACGGGAGCACTCCCAACATTGAGGTGGTAATCTCTTTTTACATGAAGGAAGTCATTATAAACATATGTGTTTCATCCCCCGAATACTTTTCCTTCGAACAAAAATAGCATTTCTAGCTATACAGTAAGCCACCCCATTTCCCTTCCAGTTTATTTTTTTTCTAGTTTTTATTTTCCAATTCAGAGGATCTAAGAATTTGAAAATCGTGACAATGAGCTACCGAAAATATGTGCCACATCCTTTCATGTTTAGATAATCCGCACGTTACCAAATGACATGAAAATTAGTTTGTTTTCTTTCATTAACAAGGTTAAATTGAGAACCAACGGAAGGTGTCCAACATTGACGTGGCAACCGTAACCCTTTACCTATATCTTAATTGATTTTGTAGGAGTTTTTGCCCTTAATAATTTATTTTTAATACTTTATTACTTATTTACTTCATTTTGAACCTTATTTACCTATTTAACCCACTTTTGAAAATCGTGATTTCAAACAGAAATTTCAAAGGAAGAAAACGTAATTTGAAACATAGATTTCTTTTGAAAACGTATGAAATCTCTGTTAGGAACCAAGATTTCTTTTGAAAACGTGGTTTGAAATCACGTTTTCTTTCCTTAAAACCTCTGTTTGAAATCACGATTTTCAAAAGTGGGGTAGATATGTAAATAAAATTTAAAATAGGATAAAAAAATAATTAAGTATTAAAAATAGATTAATAAGGACAAAAATTCGATTTTGTAGTACACGAAGGACGTGATTACAAACATTCCCTTTTCCAACTTAAGACTGATTCTCCTCTGCCATTCCTAAGAGATTTTGTTTTCGCCGCATCTAATTCAATTATTAACCCCAAAAGACCCATAAAGGGATTTTATTCCTTCTCAGATTTTGAGATGCTCAACTATTTTCAAAGTCCATAAGTTTTCAGGTTGAACCCGAATTAAGAAGCCGTCTGTCGTTCTCAGCGACGATAACCTCTCGTCTTCGCCTCGCAGCTCTCTCTCTCTCATGTCCATGCGAATCGATTGACTCAAAACAGATGTTCGTGCGAAATCTCTTATTACAGCGTGTGAAAAGTATCCAATTACGGTAACTCCGACTTCCTTTAGCTGGCTGAATGAGTTACGAGTATACCTTTGGATTGACTTCATGCAATAACATGTTTTCGATTAACCGCGACCGACTTTTGTTCGCGTGTATAATTAACGTTAAATTAGGTGTTGTAGTAATCTTATTTCACACTCCCTTTGTTAGCTTGGGTTTTCACATTGACGTTTTGTTTTGCCAATTCTTGTGATGGATTTAGTATATATAAAAGTTGACTTTACTCGTTGTACTTAAACTATGAACACTGTTTGAGTTTAATTCCATGTTTATATCGTACTAGACTACGTTGGGAATTCACAAATAGTTGAAAATAACAATCAAGCTTTGGTATGTTGACAAAGAAATCTCACATAATTAACATATTTTAAGTGTTGCCATTCACATTTATTATTAAATTTAGTTCTTGTTCTTTTGGGTTGCAACGCACGGTATTTGCTCTTTGAGTGTTCCATCTGTGTCATAATGTTGCATGTCAACCATTGAAGGCACCATTTTAACTTTTAGAAATATCTCTTGTCCAGTTTTACAGGGTGCTTGAATTTTTCCCACTTTTAGGGCAATAAAGGGCAAATAAGAAACCTCTTGTTGCTTTGGGTTCCATTTTACGAAGGACACTCAAATTTCTGGTACATCCTTGACGGTCGAGATTCTGTACGGGGGTAGGGGTAGGCATTAGCATTTTTGTATTTATATTAAAGGTGAAGCTGTTTGTGGCTTTTACTCTATAATGTTGCTTATCGAAGGCCTCATTGCCTTTTTATTGTATTGGTTGAAAAGTATACTCAGTTAATTAGCTTTTCTTTTGCAGGGTTGAACTGATGATGGCATGATAGAGGTCATATTTGTATGTAGAGCTACTAGGACTGGTTGCTAAAAGCTTTGTAGGATGCATCATGGCAATATGTGAGAAAGGTGGGTATTTCACGCATCTAGTAGTTCATTGGTCACTCTCTTTTTGAAGTCTTGCTAATGGTTAGTTGAACAGGGTGCAGCTAGGTGTAATCTTATAGCATTGATGGTTATTGCTGAGCAGTGGCGGAGCCAGAGAAATTGTTTGAAGTGGGCACCAAAAAAATAAAAATATTCAACAACCAATGAACTGTAAAAATACAAAGAAAAATCGGGTTGTCAACATCGAATTAAACAGAAGATTTCCTAGGATTGAGAATATTTCATATGCCTTTTTCATCATTATGTACTGAACTTAGTGGATTGCGCTTAACTAGTCCCTGGATGGCCTTCACTTTGTGCGACAACCTGATGATTTTCATGTTGGCCAATGCTTGTGTTTCATCTTATATCACTGGTGCTTTTCATTTTGGGATTGGTAATCTCTAACGACATTTTTTTTTCCCCAGTTCTACTTACAAAGGTTAAGAAGTTTGAATTAAAGGGATTACGAGAACATAAAGTGATTCCAGAAAGAACAGCTGCACTTGAAGAACTGCTTCAAGATTTTTATTTCAATTCTTGCCCAAAACAAAGTGATTATCGTCATCGTAGAGATTTGGTTCAAGTCTTCAATGAGATAGCAAAAGAGCTCTATGGTAACCTTTTCTGCTAAACTTCCCATGGCATAGCAATTAATAGGGTTGGAAAAGATTTTCACCTACTTGTCATTAGCCTAGGTAGACAGATTATTCTGTCCCTAGTTGTACAGAGACAGTTGGAGTTTTTGCTAGACCAGTTTATTGCAGTTGACTATACTCTTATTACTGCCTCTTTAACACTATTATAGTGCATTATGGTAAATGAAATATGCCATAGTTGTTAGCCAGCAAGTCTCATCATGATGATCGGTTTCTTTTCTTTTCAGGCAAAAGTAAGGACTGTCCTATTGTAGAAGTGTTTGGTTCTTTCGTGATGGATATCTTCAGTTCTACAAGTGATCTGGATCTGTCTGTAAATTTTAACAGCGATGCAGCTAAGTTCCCTAAAGAAAAGAAGATTAGAGCACTTTGGAAGTTTGCTAAAAAGTTGAATGCACTTCAAAGTAAATGAAACTTATCCTTCCTTCTACTTTTAGCTGCTAGTTCTGCTTTTAAAAGACTTGAGATGTGCTCTTTATATTACAGAAGACAGATTCTTTTGCTTCTATGCCATGTATCGGGAGCTTCAACAAAACTTTCAACTCAGTCACTTTATTTGCATATGCCTTATAGAAGGATTTGTGAGTTGTATAAAATTTCTCCAGGAGCTTGATTAAAACTATGGTGATGCAAAACTTTCTAGAATTCTTGTATTCTGGGCTGAATTATGGGGAAAATTTGTCGTTGATATTTTAAAAATAATTTTTTTTGGGTTGTTCAAGTCTTGATTGGGTTGCACATACTGGTGGTGAAATAACTGAAAAATCTATCAGGCAAGAAATAGGAGAAAGTGAGTGAATACGACTGGCGACGGCCCAAGGGCTTGGTCAGTATAGATGCCTAAATATGTAGAAGAGTTTCGCCCTCGACCTTTATTCCAAGTAAATTTTTTGTGCAACTCTTTGAATGTTATCTCTAGATTCTGGAAAACCTTTAAAACTCACATAAAATGTCTGCCAATGCCCCATTAATGTAGTAGTATTGGACTAGACCTTCAACAAGATATATAGTTCAAGATATGAACTCAAATGTTCTAATACGATAATGCGCTCTTTTCCTTCTTCAAGATGCTCTGGTATCAACTGAGTATGTTAATTCATCTTTTCCTGGTTTGGTTTACGGTCGCTTTTCCACTAATTCACCTATATCTCTCCCCCAAATAACACCTTTATTCTCTTTATCAAAATGAAAGGTTTCACGGTAGTCAAGAATCTTTGTACAGCAAGGCTGGGGAAGGTGAAAAAGCAAATATCTCAGGCTAGGCTCCATAGTGGTCTGCTCAATTACGTACTGTAGTTCCTTATTTTTTTCATGCTTATGAAGAAATGATAGCGAAGCTGAGCTTGAAGCTGTTTTGAACCTTCACTTGGATCCTTTTATTTGTAGCTGCAAACAGAGCCGAAAACATGGAACCAGAAATAGACGGAGGTTCTTTTTATATTGACTGATGAGAGAGAAAGATGGTTAAGAAAGGTCATCCCATTTTTCATTATACGGACTACAGAAATAGAGGATTCTATTCCTGATAACAAATGAATGACAGCGGGTAGTAATGTAAGTAAATGACTGTGAGCAAGTCAGTCATGCTCGAGGCTGAGAGCCTAAGCAATAGTGGGTTGAGTGTGTCTTGTAGATAAAAATGATGGTATGATATATGACTGACAATTGGTATGCACTGATCACGTCTTTGTAGTTGTATTGTACATATGCACCTGAGGAGTCCATTATTCACTGGAAGAGATGTATCAGTAAATGTAGTTCGAAATATGAAGTTATTGTTGGGAGAATGATTCTGGTATGTCAGACTGGTGTATTTCAAGTGAATTTTAGCCTGTCAAAGAAGAGCGAGCAAGAGTATTGATTAGATTGAAGAAAAGAACTTCTATATCGATGATTTGCTTCTGATCACTACCACTTCTGTTCTAAACACCATATGTCTAGGCTTAGGATTTCATTCTTGGCTTACTTTTTTGGCACCTTTCCTTTTGAGATGTTTTAACTGATGTCATATTGTGCTTCTTCTTCTTGTAAGTTTTACACTTGCCTTCTCTTTCTCCTCTTTTAAAGGGGTAGATATTCTTCTCAGATCATGCTTTATCATCCTTGATTATTTCTTGCAGTGAAAGATATTTGTAGGGGACAGAATAATGGGTGTTGTTGCCTAATATCATGTGCACCAGAGGATCACGTGGAGCGTGCTGAGACAAATCCTGCCCTCAATTTATCTACTTCTGATGGGCATTGTTACATGATAGTCATATACACGAGAGTGTCATGTGGAGCCTGCTGAGACAAGTTAAAAAATATCTATCTACAACTTCTACTCAAACTCATTGAGCCTTGTCCCAAACTAGTTGGCTTACCTATTTAAGCATGATATAAATTGTCGGGCCCATTATTTAACAACTTGAGCTTTTAGAGAAGATGGCAACTTAACAGCCTACATTAAACTTTCTTTGCCATTCTCCCTTGTCCGAACTCGTGTTGTTGATATGTGTCTACAATTTTGAGTCTTTTGTCAACACTTCTTTTCATGAAGTAGCATCTTTGGCCTTTTTCAATGTGGCCAAATCATCTCAAGCGTTGCTCCTTCATCCTCTCCTCTATCAATGCCCCTGACAACTTATCTTATTTGGCTGTTCATCCACCTAAAGACAAGGTAGAGGTGGACCAAAAGTAACATGTTTGGAGTAGTGAGAAAAGACATGTCTGCTAGGAATTTATTAGAGAACTTGTTTTTGGATCGAGGATAGTGGAAGACAATAGCTGATCCAATATGTTTGGAGCAGTGGCATAGTTGAGGTGAACTTCTCATGCCTACCTGTTTGTGGGTCGTAGCATAACTTTAAAAGAAATGGAGAAACTACCGAGGTCAATCCCTCACGGGTTGGTTCTGAGAAAAATAGTAAAAGATAACAACGGTAGAGAAGCTAAGGGATTGGGAAATCGAAATTGACAAGGGGCGAAAGCAGCCAACACCGGCAAACATAGTTCTCAGGAGTGTCAAAGACATCTTCCTCATCCTTTACTGCCCGTCGGTGGGTGCGGAAGAGGACCTTGGCGGACTCGCGTCTGTTGGCCGGAGTATGGTCCAAGAGTTAGTGAAAAGAAGCAGAGATCATCATAGGATCTCAGCATCTATTCAGGACCATTGTCATATTGAGCGGCCGTGGCTGATCTGGTTGCCAGAGCTGCAGTGGGTTTTCCAATAGGGGAAGATTACCCTGGAAGCGGAGTACGCTTGAAGTGGTTGGTTGCTTCTCTTCCTGGCTTCTGTTCTTGTTGTCAAGTTTCTCTTTCTCGGACTCACGAAGGATAATGCAATTCGACACTGGCACTTAAAGTTTCACTCATGAGTTTTTTCTAGGAACTTCTAGAGTGTTTTTGTAGGTTCTCTGCTATGGATGGCTCTGTTACCAGGTTCAAGCTTTGTCAGCTATTGTACATTGGTTTTGTAAGATATTTCATTGTCACTGTTATAGTGGAACATGTTATAACCAGATTCCCTCGGTGGCTAGCCTAGTTCATGCTTTGGGCGCTAAACTTGATTGGCTAACGTGGTTGCGAATCCTCGTACAAATTGAACGGGAATGGTCTCTGAAAGAAGGGTAACTGAAATATTTCTGCCCTTGTAAACATTGTCCGCTGAAGCTCTAAATTCCATCAGCAGAATTATTAATTGGTCGCTCTCTCAAGAAGACGGTTCTCAGAAATTATTGTACGAATTCGGGGTAGTTAGTGTATGGTCACTTTACTGCAATTGCTTTATATTACTATAAGGTTTGGAGTGTACAAGCACTCAGGCCGGCGTGAAGCATAGGAAGAACCATTGGGGAAAAAGATATAAAACTAAATTTCCATGCAAGTACTGATAATGAAAGAATAACATATCTTCTCTTGTTGCATCAATTACTTCAATTGTTTAAAATTAAAGATATACACGCACAATAACAACTGTTTGACTTTATTTTATGGGCTTGTGCCAGTTGTTATCCAGTTCTTGATGCGTGGGTAGTACAGTGTCCTAATTTTGACTTCATTCATTTTGAAAAGTTCTGATGTATGCACTTGTTGAAATTGTTTTGCTTGTGGTGAATGATATACTTGATATAGTCGTGCCTCATGCACTATGGAAAGTTCTGATATATGAACTTGTGACATTGTTGCGCTTTAGGTAATGGTCATGTTTATGGCGTGCAGCCTATAATGTCTGCAAGAGTCCCAATTGTTAAAGTTGTTGATTCTGGAACCGGAATTGAATGCGACATATCAGTCGAGAACAGGGATGGAATTTTGAAGTCCCACATTGTCCACATGATTTCCTCGATTGATGGAAGGTTTCAGAAGCTAAGTTTTTTGGTAATTCTGACATTTTTTATCTTGTCTGACCTCTGCTGGCTCCCCTCTCTCTCGTCCTCCTTTTTCTCTCTCTCTCTCTCTCTCTCTCTCTCTCTCTCTCTCTATCTATTCATATATATATATGTACCTTTGTATCCATATATGGCTCAGGCGTGCCTAAATTTTTTTCCCTTAAATTTTCAATCATTTAGTTTTGACAAAATTGTCTACCCGTCGAGAACCCTCTCTGTGTGTCAGTATCCTTTAAATGGCATTTGGAACTTTGTTTTTACTCCCAACTCTGCCATCTGGACATGCTTTACAATTCGTAAATAGTAGTCCGCTCTTAAATTATTGGGGCTTGAGTAGCTTGAGATGGATGAGATTCAAAAACTGAAGACCAAAAAGTATATGCTTTTAGGAAAAATATCTAGTGACTGTAGGTGTGTTACGAAGGATCTTGGAGATTGATGTAAAATGTGCCATTTGTCAGCTTGTTAAAGAAGATGGATAATTGAGAGTTATAGATTTTCTCACCCAAGGGTGCATTCTAAATTTCTGATTCTCTTACCATACCTCCATTGATGCGATATCAAATAATTAGGATTAGTAATAAACATATTTACGTCAAATAAATAGGATCAGTGATAAATGTGATGTCAACAAGTTGTGCATGCTTACACCGCATAAAAGCCATGGTTGATTGTGTCTTGCCCAAGTTCTACAAATTTGTACCATTGCATGGTAAATTTTGAAAAAGAAACTAGCACGGATGCTAAGAATACTAGTGACAAACTTGTATCAGTAATACTGGTCTCAAACTGATTCAAGCGTGTGTATGTATGGTAGATGCACAGTCTTTTCCCTATCTAAATATGCGTTCTTCTCTTGAATTAATGTACTGCCTTTAGAATCTCAAAATCTACCCATCTTTGCAGATGAAAGCTTGGGCAAAAGTACATGACATTAACAGTTCGAAAGATCACACATTGAACTCTTTATCAATAATACTACTGGTTGCTTTTCACTTACAGGTATGTTAAACCGAATGCTTTTCCTGTCAGCTGTGTGTATTCTTCATTTCTTCTTACAAAGGTAGTGTCCTTGTGAATGTTAGTTTGTCTTCTTATATATTGGATTGTTTCGAGCAATGATTAAAAGATGAGGTAAATACAGATTATCCCCTTCACATATACGGGACAAAGAAATAGCCCACGTCTGAGATTCTTCTAACAACCCTCCATATTCATGTATTGACCAGTTAAAATTGCTCCCAATTTGGATCTTGGTTGAAAATAAGTCACATCACCAGAACATGACAGGGGCAAGGTCATAAATACTCTTTGAACTATGACTTTGTCCTTACACACATAAAAAACTATTGGGTTAATTACTCACGGCACCCCTGAGGTTTACCCTAAATTACACACGGACCCCCCTATCTTTTGAAAATTACACTCCGCTCCCCAAATTTTGACTCCCCACCTGAGGTGGCACGGCGGTTCATATTGTAACACAGGGAAAAGTTCAGAATTTCTTGGACAATTCTCCTCACAAATCTTTTCCCAACACAGCCAAAAGGACAAAGTTATAGATTTGCCAGTCCACATCATGCTTACCTCAGCATTTTTTGTCAACAACCTGCAGAAGGTTCTTTTTCAAACAAGTGGCCAATCCTGAGGTCCAAATGGCAACCTTTTAAACTTGAAGGTTTAAAATGCAACAAGTGGCAAACCACAAGGTTTTTTGAGCAATTCCCCCCCAAAAAAGATGGATCATTTTTCAGTTACCTTTTGAAAGAGGACTCTTTCTGGAGACCTATAAGAAAGAGAAAGCAGTTACTTTTAAGCGGGTAGAGGGGATAACTCTGGCCTTGTATATGTACACCTCTCTGTGTGTAGTTACATGTTTGCGGTTGGTTTTCGAACCCTCAACTTTTAACACCCTCTGTGGTTGCAAGAATACAAGCTTTATTGAGAAATTTAGTGATAGGTTCAAAACCCTACATTTTCCACTTCAATCACCAATTTGTCTGATCTAGTTTCAATCTTGTAGAATTAAGTAATTAAAGGAGGCTAAATCTTATCAACCTTTTGGTGCTCTATTTACTGCGGTGGTGACAAAGTTTAGCAAGTGGGGGTATTGATCGTGGCAGCAGTGGTAAGGGGTATCTTGGCGGGTTTAGCTTAGGATGGATTAAGAAGGTAAATTGCTAAGTTTGATGATGAGGATGATTGTGGGGAAGGGGATGTGGTCGGGTGTTTTATTGTGGGTGAAAACGCAACAAGTGGCAAACCACAGGGTTTCTGCAACCCCCCCTTAGCTACACTAAGGCAAGGAAGTAAAATAATAATATATGGAATCATACAATGAGTTGTGCACTTCTCTTCTTATATGAAAAAGCTAAGTCTGGTGTAGTTTTCTTACCCAGTTATATACGTGAATTCCCAATCAGAACATGAGAAAGCCACATATGCATTCTACTTTCATTAAAATACTGCCCAATAAAGTGTTAGTTTGATGACAAGCTTCGTTGGGTTTTGATCAAAACGAAGTACATGAGTTACTTTTCACTGGCATTTCTGTCTCTTTTGTCTTATGTTATAGACGCTGCAAAACAATGTATATTATAGCATATATTTTCATTTAGTCTGTAGCTCTATCTTAATAACCTAACTCAAGAATCCTGCAATTTTGTAATCGTCAAAGGGGAAGATTCATGTGTATATAAGTTGTTGAATAGATTTATGCAGCCTTGATATGCTTTCACTTGGAACATGTCTGATGAAAACAGGTTGCTCAAGCAATGAAACCGTAAGCGTCCATCTGCCCTTTCCCTTCCACCAATGCATAATATTTTTATGGATGCGATGACCCAAACAGTTTTTGTATGTTTAGTTATTGCAATATAGCAAAGCCAAGAGAATTTATGGAGGAGAATAATCTAGGATAATGGCTAACTTTGGTATACGACACCCATATATTCATCATGACTAGGCAATATACCTCCTGATTTTCTTACATTTGGTATCTGGTGAAACTTGTTCCCCTTTGTGCTTACTGTCAGGGGCGCTTACGTGTCTATGAGTAGTACTATATCCCAAGTTTTGACTCCCACTTGACGTGGCACACTTAAAGATATCACTTTCTCTCTGTCCTTGTCTATTCCAGCAAAATTCACTCTTATCTTCTCCCCAACCCCAACCCCGACCCCCAACCCCATGCCCCACATCGCCAACACCTCTGGTCGCTGAGGCGTTACAATCTATATACCGTCCAGCCATGTTGTCACCAGTCACCACCATCGTCAAGAGATATCGGTCAGGTCTAAAGATGCCAGATCTATGGTGCTTGTGGGCGTGGTGGCATGGCGATGGTGGTTATAGCATTGGAACTGTTGGTATAGTGGTGATGTTGATCTGGAAGTGGTTCATGGCGGCGGGTTAGACGGTTGGCCACATATGTTTTGGGATGTGATGATGATGGTGGGAATTCAGTGGTTAATGACGGCATTGGTTGTTATGGGGATGGTGGTCAGGAGATGGGGCCATGGAGGTGAAGGGCTGTGGTGATGATGCTGGCGGTGGGCAACATGTCTGACAATCGCGGGGCGAGGTGGTGATGATGGTTTGGGGTTAGCTAGGTGTTTCGGTGGCGCTGGAAGCTGGTGGTGGCGGTGGCAGGTTTGGCGAGCTGGTGATGGTGTTTGTTGAGGAGACTGGACACAATTGTACAGAACAGCTGTCTCCGATTTGGCCTCGATGCCGTGGTCTAGAACAGGGAGGAATGTGGGGTTGGTGTGGGAGGGGGTGGGGTGGTGGTGCTGGAGGTGGAGGTAGGCAGTTGCTAAAACCAAAAAAAAATAAAAATAGGAGAGGAGAAAGTAATTTCATTTAAGTGGGTCTTATGATGGTGTGGCGTGATGACATGCTGTGCCACTTCAGGTGGGGAGTCAAAATTTGGGATATAGTTGTGGGAACTATGTCGTTACTCACGTGACTTAGTTGCATTATCTAGTGTCCAGCATTGAAGAGCGGAGAATATGCAAAATATTCCCGAGCTGATATAACATATACTGTTAACTTCTTTCTTAGAGCATGAGTGAAAGAAATCGAGCATACATATCCCATAGAGATGTCAAAAGGGCCGGGCGGCCCTCGGGCTGGGCCGGCCCGGAAGTGAACAGTAGAGGCCCAAAAATAAAGGGCCTTGGACCAGGCTGAGGTTTCATCCAAAAAAGCCCGGCCCGGCCAGAATCTAGCCCAAAAATGGCTCGAAATTGGCCATGATGCGGTTCCAGGTTCCTCCACGAGTGCACCGCCTACCAGCGCTCCGTCGACCTCAGCCTCAACATCATCGTCTCCCGCAACGCTGACCTCGACCACCACCTCGTCAAGTCCGACTCCGACCTCGTCCTGTCCAATGTCGAATCCACCTCCGATCTCGCCGACCGCGTCAGCCTTAAGGTCTACGAGCTCGACCTCGCCCAGTGGCGCGTCTCCCACACCCTCCTCCACATCGACGCCATCGTCGAGCGCACCGCCTGCATCGACGGTGTCAAAAAAGTCCTGGCCTCCAAAGACTTCGAATCCGCCGCCACATTCGTCCAGACGTTCCTCCAAATCGACTCTCTCTTTTCCTTTTCACTCTTCGGCCTTTCTTTACCTCACCCATCGGCCAACACCATCACACCTACAGCCACCATAACTTTACCTACGACCACCCTCCATAATCATCCCTGCAACCAGCCATTACTGCTCCGGCCAACCATCACCGTACCCAATGCCAAATGCCACCATACCCACACAATCAATTTACAACCAATCCCCACTATGGACAAATCTGATAAAAGAAAAATAAGGAATTGCATATAGATCTCTTGGCATCTTTGGTGTGGTGACGACGATGCTCACGAGGTGGTGACGGCGGTGCTAGCCAACGACAGCAGCGACGGAGGCGACGATGCTCACGAGGTGGTAACGGCGGTGCTAGGTGTGGGCATCGACGCCGTGTTGTCCTTTAAGCGATGGCGGCCGGCAGTGAAAGCTTTTGCCGTCAGATCCCACCGCCACCATCGCCTACCATCAACCTCAGCCCTGTGACCATCTACCTCGGCCATGTAACTGCATCACTCAAGAGCTAAAGGCGCCTCCTCGGATGAAGCCAGTTTCACAAAACAGGGGAGAACAGGGGGAAAGCCGAGAGAGAAATGTTAAGAACGGGAAGAACAAGAGAGAAGAGGCTGGAGAAGAACAAATCCAGCTAGCTGCCAAGAAAAAAAATAGGCCCGGGCCCGGCCCTAAAGTTAGGGCCTAGGGCTTGGGCCTGGACAGGGCCTCCATTTCCTAGCTTTAGGCCCGGCCCGATTTTCAGGGCCCGAAGCCCTAAATGGCCCGGCCCGTTTTTTGGCCCTCTGGGCCCAGTCTGTGCCGGCCCAAGCCCGGCCTTTTGACACCTCTAAATTATCCCATACCCTTGTCCATCCAAGAAGAGTCCCTAATGCATTTTGAAGAGAATATAAATACCACTAAGAGGGTTAGTCACTGAATGAATGGCCAAATTTAAGATGTTGCTTTGCAGAAGTAATCATATATTCATTGTTTTCCCTTCCTCCCTCACTCCATCCCTTATATTGCTGCTAAAAGACTATACCAACTCTTTTTACCACGACCCGAAGTGCATTATTTACCTGTTTGATTTCTTTATTGGCAAGAGGTGAAATTACTGCTTGTATTTGCCGACATTTATTTTAGACGTTTTAGGAAAATATTATTTGGTCTAACCGTTTCTTTTGCATCTATGCTTTGCAGACTCGAGATCCTCCTATACTACCGCCATTTTCTGTCATATTTGAAGGTACTGACCCTTTAATCTGGAGTAGTTATACATTTCCTAGCATTTAAATTAAAGAAATTGGGTTGAGATCTCATAGACAAATTGGGTATATCATCAACTTGAGCAGCACAAAATTCAATGAGATCTCTTTAGTCCATATGTGCTCTTGGCCTGTGGGTTAACTATGGTTTTGACACCACTTTGGAAACTTGTGATAAAGTATGGGCCATTTGACTGAACCTTGTACAGATGGTATTACCAGCAAACCGTATTAACCTTAGCAACCTTAGCAACTCTTTCAACCTCATTACAATTTGAAATTGTAATCCGCATTTATTTTTCTACTTGTTTTCAGCCTTGGCGCTACGGTAAGTTTGCTCCTTTGTGATCTAAAGGTTACAGGCCCAAGACACAGAAACAACTTCTCTTTAATGGTGCTGGTACAGGCTGCACGCTTCATCCCTTCCAGACCTAAACAATTGCAGCAGCCTTGGGCCGGCATTTTAATCAAATTTGTTTTAACACGACCTCCTATCATGAAATTACAATGTGTTTCATTCTAATGACCAATTAGATAAGAGTTAGGAGAAGGCCCATATCAAAACACTGAACTTGGTAACTGTTTATCCACCGTCTTTACTGAATGGTTCTCATGTAACAAATTCCAGGTGAATTTGGGAACTTCAACATTTTTAGGAACATTAGATCTTGCTTCTTGTTATATATTGAGCATTTCATAAATATTGAAAGTAGGGCAGTAGGCCTTTGGATTGCCCTGTGAGAAAGAAGTGATTTTGTGCTAGGTTGATGGGGGTAAGATTGACTAGGGCAGACGGAGAATAATGTGGGGAGAGGCCGTAAGAAAAGATCTGATTGCTATGAAGTTACTCGTGAACATGCGCCTAGGTAAGCGAGAATGGAAGAGAGTCATCTACCCAACCCCAACTAGCTTGGCCAAGGGTATGATGATGATGATTACGATGAAGCAATAAATAGATTTAGTCTATGTTACATGGACTCGGCACTTTGGACAAATTACTGTGTCGACACGACAATAATATGGTTATAGGATCTGTACCGGACACGCCATGTGCCAGACGGACATGCTGCGTTGCCGATTGGAGAGGCGTCTCTTGAAATTTGTCACCATGAATGGTTGAAGACGAAGGTCTAAGGAATAAGAAGGCGCAGAGTCCAGATTTGGGTAGGATACAGAGAGAGGAGAGAATGCCATGGATGATGGAAGATTAAGGTTGAAGGAAGACGAAGGCGAAGAGTCCAGATCGGGAGGGAGGGAGCTTTCCCTCCATTTAAGCAATGTGATCTTCAGAGTCTACCCCAATCAAACTGCATTTTAGAGTATGTTTGTACCACATTTGCATCCCTGTTCCTCTTACTGAAATAGTCCGCATTGTGGTTCAGTTGGTATGGACTAAATTCCTCCTGGTCCTCCTTACGCATTACTTCAGAATATCTATTTCTCATCCAGATAGATCTTGCTCCAAAGAGAGGTCTTGTTTTGTAGGCCCAGATACTAAATTTGGATTAGAATTAGAATGAGAAGAAAAAGCTGACTCAGGTTTTAGCTTCTAGGCCATAACGATTTAGACTTCTAGTTTAACAAAAAGGACTACTGGCTCAACTTTGATCTATCAAAACTTTTTATTGGCATGTGTATTTTGTTTCGAATGCATACTTGCATGTCGAGATATGTCTCAACAACAAAGTCAACACACTACATTTGTGCTACATTACAGAAGAATTGCTGTATTGATGCAATTAAGAGGTTGATTTGGTTCTATTAATTTAAACTTGGATCTTGCTCAACCTTTCAACTTTGCTGTATGCTGCTTCCCATATCCCACCTGGCATATTTGTTGCACTAGGATCTCTAGTCTTATGGTGACATTCGGCTCTTTCTTTCCCACTTCTAAGTTCACCTGGGTCCCTCTTTGCCAAATATAGAGATAAAGAACCCTCTAGTTATAAGAGTTGGATACGCTTAACTTTGATATTATTAGTCAGATAGGGCTCTTGGTTTAATAAAGTGATCATGTGGCCTTTCTCTGCAATCAGCTTGTCTGCAATTGCTGTTTCCCTTTTAACGTGAGGGCTTAAGGTCCCAAAGTGTGCTCTATTGGTTTGAGTACTTCTGATTTTATAGAAAGCTACGTTGGTTTAACTGGTTATTATTGACAATCAAGTGGTCTTTGCATGTACTAGATGGCACTGATCCTTCAAAGGTGAAGAAGTTAGTTAAAAAGTTCTCAAACTATGGAGAGAAGAACAAAGAATCCTTGGCTGAGCTCTTTGTTACTCTATTAATCAAGGTTATTGGAGATTGTTATGCCTATACATTATTACTTGCTGGTAGCAAGTTAATTTCGGTCATGGGTTTGATGACTTTGGTGGTTCTCATCGTTGATTTGTAGTTATCATCCGTTGAAAAGCTTTGGCCCAAAGGTCTGTGCGCCAGCACATATCAGGGATCTTGGATATCTAAAACATGGAATTCTACAGTTGGCTGCATCAGTGTAATTTCAGCTCTCTTTTCTAATTTGTTGATTTTGACTACTTTTGAGTTTGAATGTACTAAATCAATGCTACTAGCAAATATTGAACAGGTCGAGGATTTCACAGATCGGTCTCAAAATGTTGCGAGGGCAGTAGGAAGAGCACAAGTAGAAATCATTTACACGTGTATCCAGCTTACTATTCAGAATATTTTTGCCTTCATCGATGGTCGAATTCAAGGGCCCACGTTGAGGGAATTTTTGTTTGGTCGGGTTACTATGCCAGGAAATGCTGGGATTGCAAATTTTGAGCCTCCCATTTTTCTTCACCCAATCCAGGCGTTAAGAATGCCACTTGCAAATAATATGGGAGCAGCACCACCACCTGTTCCTTTTGACCCTTTCCAAGCAAAAAGGAGGCGGACTACGGAAGCTTGGATGGGAATGCCAACAGAAAACTGGAGAGGAACACGTCAAGTTATGCCTATTGACCATGTCTTCGCGCTAACTGCCGAAGGCTGGGGAGGGGGCACCCACGGTTGGGGAGGAATGCCAACAGCAGAAGGTTGGGCCCAAACGCAACAACCTACTGGCGTCGACCATAACCATAAAAGAAAGATGCATACATCAGCAGGTTGGGGTAGTATGCAACACGCTGTCCCCACGTACCCTATGCAGGCTGATGAAGCGCGATCTGCAGAAGGTTGGCGACGGATGCAGCTAGCAGGTGGTGAGACATTGTAATGAAAATCCTCTTTTGCTCCACTTTTCGGTACCCTGAACTTGTTCTTTTGGCCTCTTGTATAGGTAATCTGGTGGTTTCTGCTGGTCTTGACAATGCGCGTGGTCCTCTACAACCAAATTTCTTCTCTTACCATGGCTCTTCGGCTTTTGATGCGTCACGTAGCGGACAACCGATGGTTCAGTTGCCGTATGCCAAAGGCCGGAATTGAGAACATGTTAGATCCAGTGGCAACTTGCTTTACCAATTTCTCACAAAAAACTAGTATCGTGCCAAATTAATTTAGCAACAAATCATAAATGGGTGTGTACCAAATAAATTAATGAAAAACGTTATTTGCGCCTTCTCGTATGATTTGTACTCTCTTTTTTGTTGCTAAAAATGTACTTTTGGTTAGAAGTCTCACGGCCTTATTCTTGACAAGCATGTATGTTGTAAGTTGCCCGGAATGAGTTGCCTTGCTAGTCAATCCTTCCATCTTTAGTGATTAACTTTGTGTACTCTAATCATCTATTCAATTGAATCCAATTCGATTTCGCCATCACTAAAGTCGAAGGACCACCATCAGATTCAAGAAATTCCTTAACCCCAGCGGCATTGACGGTCGCATTATTTTTTGTCACTCCTGATCATCATCATATCCTTCCTCAGAATTTCCACGAACAGAGCAACATGTTGACCTCTCATCCAAGTGTCGTATCGTGAAGGCAGCGTTTGTATTTAGAAAACTCAAGAAGGCAGAGAATAAGATAAGGCGATTGTTGCGCAAGAAACTTATAGAAAACTATCTTAAAGATAGTATTTCTCTACCGTTAAACTATGGGTTCGTATCCATGATATACCGGCGGAGTTGTTTCTGTATGAGGTCGCGGAGCACATGGGTGCATGCTTTGGTGAAGTCCTTCACGCAGACTGGTCTGATTACCGTCAACGACAGTGAGATTTCTTCAAGTCTCTATTTCTGATCCGCTCGTTGCCGGAGTATATGTGCAAACTGTCGAAGGTCATGTAAATTGGGCCTGGGCATCTTACGAGAAAGTATTTAGGATTTGCCATCATTGCGGCCTAATTGGACATGTTAACTCTGCTTGCTCCCTAACTCTAGCCCAAGCTCGTCTACTGTAGGAATCTGTAATGGCCAAATACCCTACTTTTGTTGAGCGACGCTCAGGTTTATTACCAAGCGCACCGTCCTCTGGACACTAGTCGTTTAAGGGCGTATGCCCTTCAATAGATAGCCCGGCGGGTTTTTCGGCAACTTCGATTACAGACCCACCTTATAGCCGATCTCCGGCCTTCCTAATTCGGGTGCCTTCGAGTATGAATTTTCAGCC
Organism: Escallonia rubra; assembly: GCA_033065855.1. Classification (NCBI taxonomy): domain Eukaryota; kingdom Viridiplantae; phylum Streptophyta; class Magnoliopsida; order Escalloniales; family Escalloniaceae; genus Escallonia; species Escallonia rubra. The sequence goes on from JAVXUO010000728.1 coordinate 29,186, forward strand.
TGAGGAGCACATCTGGACAGTTGGTGCTTATTTGGGTCTCTCGTAATCCTTTGAAGTAGTCCTTGATGGTATCTGACTCCTCTTCGGTAGATTCTCGCAAGTGGTATCGTGACTCGGGAGCTGACCTCCCTTTTATTTTATCCGTCACTACAAGCAAAGCACCTCGGCTTTCTCCGGCGACAACCAACCTTGTTGACTTATCTCTGGGTTCCGTTTCCTCTCCAGCGAGGTCATCATCCTCTGCTTCGGGCTCTTCTCGGGACTCTCAGGGCTCTCATAAACGACTTCGACAGGAGGAAGATCTTCTCCCTGATGCTCTCTTGAAGAAAGTCAACCTGTCCTCGGACTGCCAAGTTCCTTAACTGTCAGGGCGGGATCAGAAACGGATGTCGGCTACTTCGAACATAGCCTCCCTGAAGGGACTGAAGCGTCTTCGTATTCTGGAAATTCAAACACCTGACCAGCCGCCTGGTATGCTGTTGAACCTCACTCCTTATTGTCTGCCTCGCATTTTAATTCTCAGCTCTCTGTTTATTGATTATTATTTGCGGGGTAGTGGGCTGTCGATATTTTGGCTATGGGTGGTGGTTCTGGGGCTCGGTTCTCGCATCGCGAGAGTGCTTGTTGTGAATCCTTTTACGTGTTGCTGGTTCGTACGGCACTTAATAAGTGCTGTCTGCCTTTGGCTTTGGTGGTTGGGTCTCACTAACCACGGGTGCTTCAATGATTATTATATCCTGGAACCGTGGTGGCTTTGGTCAATCCGCCACAGTTCGTACATCGGCACGTTTGATCAAATTGTACAAACCGGACGTGGTCTTTCTTATGGAAACCAAAGCTAGTTATAGTTTAGTAGCTTCTAAGTTTATTAAATTGGAGTTTTCTTCGTTTGTGGGACTGGACCCTGTTGGTCGCAGTGGGGGGCTGTGGCTTGGTTGGCAGGCCCCTGTGTGCCTGATGATTCATCATGTTAGTGCGCATTGTATCTTGACTACGGTAATCGGTCAGTCGGGGGTGGCTGAGTTATACTGGTTTGTCTATGGACACCCTCATCTCTCATCCCGGTTGCAGACTTGGACCTCAATTGCCTCTCTTTTAAGTCCTTTCTCCCTTCCCAACTGCCTTTTGGGGACTTTAACCAAGTGTTAGATTCCTCTAAAAAGTCCACTGGTGGGTCTTCGGTTCCTGCTGGTAGTTCCGCATTTCGAGACTTCTTAGCTCATTTTGGCTTGTCTGATATTTGCTGGGAAGGCCCCCTTTTCACTTGGGTTAGTGGCTCATCGGCTCGTGGGTTTGTTTATGAAAAGCTCGATCGAGTATTAGCTTCGCCCTCCTGAGTTGTTCTTCATTCCACGGCCATAGCCCGAAATTTAGCTATTTAGCGATCTGATCATGCACCGATTCTCTGTTCTACCGAAACCTCCTACTCCGTTTTTCCCTTTCCTTCTTGCTTTGAGGCCATGTGGCTGGCCTCTCCGAACTGCGTAGCGTTAATCCTGGAGCTCTGGTCTGGCTTCGTCATGGGCTCACCGTTCTTCCAGTTAATGCGTAAGCTGAGCTTTGTACTGCATGCCTTGCGCTCCTGAAGCTCAGCTAATTTCGGTCAGCTTGAAAGTCAAATCAGGACGGTCCAGCACTAGCTTGCTCAGAGTCAGTCTCTGGTGACGGAATCACATGCGTCCTGTTCTAATGAGTTTTTTTTCTGCGTCACCGTCTAGACTTCCTTTTGAAATGTGAGGAAGTCTTCAAGGGTTCAGCGATCCAAAATTACCTGGCTGGAGGCCGGTGACCGTAACACAAAGCTCTTTCATACCTCCACTATCATCCATCGACGCCAAAATTTTATCTCTTCTATCAAAGATGTCTATGGTCGTTTGGTGTCTAATTAGACTGACATTCGTTCATGGCTGCTGGCATATTTCTCCAATCTTCTTACGACGACACCCCCTCCTCCGGCCTAGTACCCTCAAATTTTATCTTATCTGACCTCTCTATCCCTTTCACCCTTGTCCCTGGGTCAGGTTTGTCACCTACAACAACCATTCACGCCGGCCGAAGTTCGTCGTGCGATATTTTAACTTGGGCTTTTAAAGGCACCTGGGCCTGACGGGTGCCTAGGCATAATGTTCAAAAGGTGCTGGGGCATCATGGGATCGTTGGTTACCTCTGTTGTGCTCTCCTTCCTTAACTCTGGTCGGCTTCTGCAAGAGGTGAACCATACTTATCTTGCCTTGATCCCTAAAACCAAGTGTCTGGAATCGCCTGGTGCCTTTTGGCCCATCTGTCTGTGTACTAGCGTTTATAAGATCATCTTTAAACTGCCAGTTAATCGGTTGAAGCCTATGATGGCTGAACTGGTTTCACCCTATCAGAATACTTTTCTGACTGGTCGTAGTCTCGCTGACAATGTCTTGCTCGCGCAAGAACTGACTGACTGTGTGTGCAAGCGTACAAAAGGGGGAGTCATCCTTCTTGCCTTGAAACTGGACTTGAGTAAAGCTTTTGACCGGGTACGTTGGGACTTTGTTCATGGCATCTGCTCGGTTTTGGGCTTTCCCTCGAACTGGGTACAGTTGATTCAACAATGCTTATCCTCGGTCTCTTACTCCCGCCTGGTCAATGGGGCCCCCACTTCGTTCTTCGCTCCTTCTCAAGGTATTCGCTAGGGTGACCTCTTATCTCCCTATCTTTTCCTACTTTGTGCGGAGATGTTCTCGGCCAGCTTCTTCCAAGGGGAGCAGCGTGGGCTCTTCCAGGGAATTAAGGCGGGGAAATACTCGCCATCGGTTTCACACCTTCTCTATGCCGACAATATTTTCCTATTTCTTCAATTATCTAAGGATGCCCTGCCAGACATTGAGGCAGTTAAAAAGCTCTTGCATGATTACTGCTATTTTTTCTGGCCAGTGTGCTAATTGGGCAAAATCCTCCGTGGTCATTAGTCCTAATGCTAGTTCTGAGAAGCGCCTGCTAATTGAGAGGGCCCTCGAGTTTTTCGGATCGTTGAATTTTGGGAAATATCCGGGCATTCAGCTGGATATAGCGGTGAATAAGAAGGAAATTTTTCGAACTCTTGTCCAGAGAGTTCAAGACCGCTGTGCGCATTGGTTAGGTCTGCTGTTGAATAAGGCTGGGCGCGCAACGCTTATTACTTCGGTCCTTGCTTCCTTACTAGTTAACTATATGTCATTTTTTAAATTCCTGGTGGCTGTTTGTAAGCAATTGGATCAAATCTTAGCTCGTTTCTGGTGGTCCGGTGAGGCCTCGCGTCGTTTGATCCACTGGATTGCTTGGCCTTCACTGTGCCTCCCAAAAAACCGAGGCGGGCTAGGGTTCCGTGATTTTAGAGCTTTCAACCAATCTCTACTTACTAAGCAGGCTTGGAAAATTTGGGCCAATCCTTAGAGTTTGGTTGCGCGGGTACTTAAGGGGCGGTACTTTGCGCGTCGACACTTTCTTCAACTGTCTCCATAGCGTTCCTGTTCCTGGATCTGGAGGAGTGTCCTTGCTAGGCAACACATTCTTAAACAGGGGGTGCAATGGCAAGTAGGTGATGGACGATCAATCTCGGTATGGATGGACTGGTGGTTGCCTTGTGCTCCCCCGCACATTTTGCAACCATACCGCTCTAACGCCAATGTGGACTGGATAATCTCCCATTTGTTTATTGCCAATATCCTTGATTGGGATTTGAACATTCTTCTTCCCACCTTTCCGGAGGCCATTATAAGTCAAATCCTACAACTTCGATTGTTGTCGTCAGGATCATCGGATAGCTTGTTTAGTGTATTTTGTCAGGGTGACAGTTTTTCTGTAGCCTCTACTTATCGCTTTTTAGTCGATACATGTGTCAACGTACCCCCTCTTCGGCATCCCCTGACTCGCACCTTTTGGTCTCGGCTTTGGAAACTCCCAATCCCAGAAAAACTTAAATTCTTCCTATGGCAATTTAGTCATCAACGTCTGCCACTCTTGCCAGAATTACTGAATGGACACTGCCCTGTTAGCATTCTTTGTCCATTGTGCGTCTCAAGTCCGGAAACACAGAAACATATTTTTTTCGACTGCATTCGTGTTCGACCAATTTGGGAATCCTATTCGGGCAATCACACACCCCCTCAGTCACCGGTTAACTTTGCTTCCCACTGGCTCTCTCATTGGTTGTTGCAGCCAGCTCCTTCGCAACCCTTGGCTATCCGTGCCTCCCTTAGGATTGTGTGCATCACAGTTATTCTCTAGTCCATCTGGTTAGGCCGCAATGCCCTGCTCTTTCGGGGGAAACAATTTTGCGTTGGTTCAATCATCGCTCAATGTCGGGATCTTCTGTATACTATCGTCCACACCTCAGCCTTTCAGATGTCTTGTCGTAAGGCTAGCATAACCATTCAAACATTTTCGGATGTTATTGTGGACTGCTTTGAACACTTTTATCCCCCGCTACGCTCCATTTACTTTTCAGATAATTGCGCATGCCCGCTGCCACCTTTGCCTGCTTTTTGCTCCATTTCAGTATTGGTTCTTCCGTAGATAAAAACTTCGGGGTTGGTTTGGTGCTTTTCAACATAATGTGGTCGTCAATTGACGCATTAGTTGACATTCTGACGGCCAGGGACGAATTTAATGCTTTTTAGTTAGCCTTGCAGCTTGGTCTGAACTGGGTTGTCAGGTTCCCGTATTATCATCTTATCTTTCTATTTCCTGATTGCTCTTTTCTGGTGCAGTTGACGTCGAACCATAGGGACTATTTGACTGCACCTAACATTTTATGTATAGTTCAGCCTAGCTGCAGAGGTTTGCACTCAGTGCTAGCCACCCGAGGGAAACCAGCTCTTTTATGACTTTCATCAGCTTTAGCGGCTTTTGTCACCCGATCTGCCACTACCGTTCGACAGGAATGGATCGTCGCTGTACAGCCTGCCTAATACAGGGCATGCCGCTTTGTTCTACCCTTGTGGTGTTTTTTACCTTTGTAGTTAGCATTCTTTTGATCTACGGATAGGGTTGTCATCCACCTTGTTGGGTGTTTTCCTTGCCTTTGTACATTCGACTGTTGATATCTGGTATATATTTCTTACTCTTCTACAAAAAAAAAAAAACAATGCACAAAATTCAGTTTATGAATTGAAAAGATGAGGAATTAAACCACTATATGAATTTACACAACATATATGGTAAAATCCTCTTATTCAACTTCCGAATTGGTCACCGTCCAAGGGCTGAAGTAGCTTTATCTTAAAACACTGACTTTGACTTCTTCAATCTTCACGATTGAAAGGTCGTTGAAGCAGTACTTGATCGAGAGGTTTGAGGCTTTATACCCAACAAGTGTGGCAATCCTTGATTGTAGAATCATCAAAGTTGGAGGGGAATCTCTCTTTGATATTTTAGAGCAAAGAGAAATTAATCTTTGCTCTTGAAAGTGCTCGATTGAAGAACGACCAAATATTAGTGTGAATTGTTTTTCAAATGAAGCACAAAGCGCAAGAATTCTTGAGACGACAAAGTTTTGACAGATCTTTGGTTTTGTTTGCAAAGACCATATGCATCCTTCTTCTCCACCTCAAGCCTTTTATTATAGAAAAGGTAGTGAGCTTAATTTTGAAAAACCCATGAATTAGTCCTTGATTACGTAATTAAAGAGATTTTGTCCCTCTTTAATAATGAAATGATTCTTGATTAAAATTTGACTTGGTTCTAGCGGCACTTGAACCTGCTTTTCTCGCAACGATGAATATCTTATTTGACCGGTCAACAAAATTTTGTATTATTGACTAGTATAAATATTTGTTGTGTCTATAAATTACCTCCACTATAAGACCTGTGCAATATTCTCTTTTGGCTAGTAGTGTAGTTAGTCTTAAAGTCGATATTTTTTATTTGTTGGCAGACAACTTTTTAAATGGAGTCAAATTTACGGATCAAAAGGGCCAAATCACGTTAGGGTTTATCACCTTACGCGGCTTTATAAACACAGCTCTACAGTGTGCACCTTCATCATGTCACTCCTGTAGGGTACACCGAAAGGAGCCCGGCCGTTACAAGCATGCTTCTTACTGGTACGGTTCTGCAGTTCTCCTGCCATTTGCTTTGCTTCTTCATCTGTAGCTTGTATAACATAACCAAGATTGCATAATCGTGGCCAACTAGCATGTTTTGGCCTTGTCCTCTCTTTGTACAGCCTATACCACCTTGGCTGCTTTGCTCTTTAATTTATCTCTTGATCGGCAGGCCCCACATGCCCCCTTTGGTTTTGCCTGTGCAGGCTTGTTCACATGTTGTGAGAATTTTTCTTGTATGTTTTGTCTTGTGTTTTTTGCTGCCATGAATCCATGTTTAAATATATGATACACCCACTTATAATTGATTGCCCTTTGCATATGCAAGAGCCAACTTACCTTCCGATGACTTGAAGAAAAATTCCAATTCATTGGATATAGTCGTGAATTGTGATTCTTACCATGTTGCTTGCCTCCCCTTTTCTGTCTTAGCCAATGCCTTCATCTTCATAAGGCCAGCAACATGTCAAGTTCCCATTTATTTTTTGAGCTCAAGGGAGGAACGCATCTCTCATTCTTTCTGCATGTTAGCTATGGCTTGATAATCATCGTGGCAATGACATGCCTATTTGTAGTCTTTAACTGTTCCCTCTCGTTATACATGTAGCCTTAGAACCAATTTTCTACCATCTTCATAGCTGGTAGTCCACCTTTTTCTTTTCTTTTCTTTTTTCAACGGGTGCATCGAAGTGGCTACGACTTTGTGGTTTGACTTGCCCTTTTTTTTGTTACTTGAAGCAAGTTGAATGTTCTTTAGCGTGAAGTTGTCAACACCCGACACCAGTTTTGATGATGTACTCACCTCGACTTTCGGTGCCAAGTGCTTTACCATAATGCGAGTGTGACAAGACTGCTTCGAAGACCCGCTCAGCTTATCTGCATTTGGACTTTTCCTCTTATGCAAGGTCCTTTGTCGATCGACACTATGCACGTAGGCGTGACAAGACTTATCGATTTTCTTTAAAGATCTGCTCGGCGAGACTTGCATTTAGACTCGCCATCATGTGCAAAGTCCTGTGGTGACCGAGCATTTTCTACATGATCAAGACGATTTTGCATTTAGCTACATTGGAAGTGTGCTCGACAAGACTTGCAGTTGGACTTGCCTTCTTTTGCATGTTCTTTAGTTGACCTGCAATTTCCGTAACGAAGATGTGCTCGACAGAACTTGCAATTGGAGTTGCCCTCCTTTGCATAGTCTCTTCTTGATTTGCATTCTCACAAGACAAAGACAGTTCTGAGTTTTATCGCATTGGAAGTGTGCTCGGCAATCAAGACAGCTCTGACGAACAATTACAGAGGAGACTCGCTAAAATGCATTTAGCCACACTGCATTACTTTTCTATCATCTCTGATGTGATAGAGAAATTTCATTAAACGCATTTTAGCAATGAAAGATTGTTATTATAAATTTTAGCAACAATGACAAAATACTTTTAGTGACTATCTTTTATCGCTAAAGCTGCTATCTGCCCTTTCCGGTACCACCACCTCAACCACGTGTTCTTCAAATGAACTAACCCTCACTCCGTCTGTGTAAGTTATTCAATTAGAGGCCCAGCTTTGCATTCTCTCTCTTAGTGTCTGCTAGAGATCTAAGTATTTAATGGTCTAGAATGGAGTGCACTATTAAACTTCAAATTTGCTTCTCGTGTGGGGTAGCTTCAACGAGAAAGTGGATTTGAAAATAGATATTTAGAGTGTGCTTGGATGAGATAATTGAACTAAGGATTTGACTTTGTAAAAGATTTGAAAATACATTTCACAATATTCCTTATTTGTATTGTGATAAGATAGATTTACCAAATTTTAGATGAGATTTGGAAAGGAGACTTGGTGTGCTAAAATCTCCATCTAGAACTAACTAGTCCAGATTAGTTTTTTGTCAAATCCCTTCCACAATTATAGCTACAATTTAAGAGAAAGTAACTCGTTTTTGTCCCCATAATTAATTTTAGCTAAATTTCTGTCATAAAAAAAGGTTTGTATCCATAGACCATCAAGTTATCTGGGTTCAATATTTCAGATGTAAATCTATATATAAAATACTCGCTTCTACAAAATTGTGAATTTGCAATTCTATAAAATTTGTAAATCAACGACTTTTAGACTGAATGGATTTTGAAATGCAAAGTATTTTGAAATTCCGCAATCAAACACACTCTTAAAGTACAAGAGAAAATTGGTCAAGTTTATCCGATGCACGAGATAAATTAGATTGAAACTGTTGGGCAAGTTTGGGATGCACCCGAAGGATGACCTTCACATACTATTTCGAATATTTCTGCTTTTGAGAAATATAATACCCGAACATTTTAAAAAATGTTGCCTTATAAAAGGTAATTAGATAAAACTTCAAACAAATAAAAGCATTCGCATTAACTACCAATCTTGAAAAGTGCAACGAATTTCTTAAAAACAAATAAACATGTTTTAAAATGGGATTCTGAAAACTACTAAAATTTGTAAAGTGTTACAAATATTCTTATCTCCAAAGCCAAAGGGAGAAGTGTTAAATGTAAAAGGAAGAAGTATTAACCTCTTCTAAATCATATCAGCTTAATTACACGATATGGGAAGATAAGAGAGCATGAGCACAGAGCTCATCAAATATCACACACACACACACACATGGAGTACAACATAGGTATTCAAAACATATACCAGAGTAAAAATTAAGTGTAACACATTGACTTAGAAGAGCAAAGATGACAAATATTATTAGCACGACAAATATTTTCATTTGGGCATATCGATCCAACAAAGATCAAATCAAAGTCGAAGCAATGTATTCAAAAAATTGTCCTAATAATCAAAATTGAAACGCATAATAGTTGAGCGTAAAACACATTATTCTAAGCACGCGAATGTTTTAAGTTCAAAATTTGAATACTAATAGAAATCGACATATCCCACGATGGCATCATGTTAACGTGACTAGGTGTAGGTTCTAAATAGTTCAATTCAAAAAGGGTCTAATGAACATTAAAATATTTCAATGGCATAGGAACCACAAAGTATCCAAAACTTTACATTTCAAATAGGATAGCTTAACAATTTTACAAAATACAATTTGACAATTAAATCAAAGAGGACCAAAAGACGAGTTCAATAGAAGTTGAGTTGAATGAATCCGAGTTTGTATGAGCACGAGATGATGAAATAACAAAAAATGGACAAAAAGTTTACTCAAGTGTATGCACCACTTAAATGGGGACACATGGCAATGTACCTTTACACTCATGCCCAAAATGGGTTGAAACAATGGTCCTTGTTGAAAAGGAGAATCAAAGAATTTGACACAAAGGAGAAATAGGAATGCACAAGCATATACGAGGCTGCTTCACCGAAGAGTACAATGGGTTAATAAAAGGTGCTAACTTATGCCACATAGAAGGCATGAAAAGATGCCATAAAGGACATATTGAAACAATAACATGACAGTAGGTGTAAAAAATAAACAGATTGGGCAAAATATGGATGTGAGTTCAAGTTCACGAGTAGTGATGGTTGAACTGTGCATTTTGGGTTGTAGCTTGTAGTTGAGAATTCTAGATTGATTGTCGTACATGATTTGGTCCGACCTTGAGGTATGAGCTAACTTGATACAAAGGGATGTGATCGAGGGAAAAAAATTTAGTTGTTCAATGTCTTTGACTAGATTAAGTGGTTTATTCTTTTCTATCACAATTACAATTTATGTCTCTAGCTGATTATGGATTGAACCACACATAATTTAAGAGTACATGTCGGTATGGCATGTTATATGGATTGAGAAATACGAGGACTTCTCTCATTTGGATTAAGTTGGCTCAGGATGGTGGGGAGGAAATGCTTCTAGTTACCAAAAACTAATCAACGTAGAGTAGCTTGTATCATAATAGCTAGATAGAGATTATGCGAGTATATGGTTACATGTTCAGAGTTTAGATAGCTTGGGACTTTTGAAAGTGACGTTGTATCTTGAAGTAAGAGACATGGGCGATTTGAAGGAAATTTTCTTTTGGAAATTGGTTGTATGCGATGATAAATTTCGAATGGAAGTTGGTTAAAATTTTTGTGAACGTAGGTTTTGGATTTTAGAGTGTATTTGGAATAAGAATTAAACTTTGAACATCGAGGTCGTTGATTCGTGAGGTTCTGGAACCATTAGAGTGCAAGTGATAATATGATATGTTTGAGCTTAGCGTCACGATTTGAAAGATAGTTGTTACATTTGTGTATTCGTGGGATATGAATTGGGGTGCAAAGTTTAGGCAATGCTCCGCTATTATGTTGTTGCTATGAGAGTTACGTAGCGAAAGCGTAATGCCTGGACGTTGAAAGTATTGTGAAATTTGAGGGCGAAATTCTTTTAAGGGGGTGTATGTAATGTCCAAGATATCAAATTGTGTTTATGGTAATTTACTTGCATTTTGTGAGCGTTGCTCATTCGGTGAAACTTCATCATTTAGCAATGATTTAACGATATAAATGGAGAATAGGGTAAAATGTAGAAATGGCATTCACAGTGTGCCAAAATTTGTGATTTATTGACTTATCGGTGGATTAAATTGTGTTAAATACATATTGGACAACCTTAAATCACAAGCACCGACACAATTTAATCCACCGATAAATATGATCATAAATATCAGTAACCTTAAATCACAAGCTCCGGTACACTGTGAATGCTATTTCTACATTACCCTATTCTCCATTTATATCATTAAATTGTGTTAAATACATGTTGGACCGCCTTAAATCACAAACTTTGGCACAATTTAATCCACCAATAAATATGATCATAAATATCAGTATCCTTAAATCACAAACTCTGGCACACTGTGAATGCTATTTCTATATTTTACCCTATTCTCCATTTATATTGTTAAATCGTCGCAAAACGATAAAGTTTCACCAAATGAGCAACAATCACTAAATGCAAGTAAATTACCATAAACCTAATTTGAGATCTGCGGCATTACATTCTCCCCCGTTAAAAGAATTCGGCCCCGAATATCACAATACTTACAACGTCCAAGCAATACGCTTTTGCTACGTAACTCTCATAGCAACAACATAATAGCGGAGCATTGCCTAAACTCTGCACCAAAATTCATGTCCCACGCATACTTAAACGTAATAATTTACTTTCAAATCGTGACGCTAAGCACAAACCTATCAAATTATTACTTGCGCTCTAATAGTTCTAGAACCTCACGAATCAATGACCTCGATATTCAAAGGTTAATTCTTATTCCAAATACACTCTAAAATTCAAAACCTACGCTCACAAATGTTTTTACTTACTTCCACTCAAAAATTATTATTGCATAGAAAATTCCCAAAAGAAAATTTCCTTCAAATCACCAATGTCATTTACCTGAAGAGACAACATCACTTACAAAAGTCCCAAGCTCTCTAAACTCTGAACATGTAACCATATACTTGCATAATCTCTATCTAGCTATTACGATACATGCTACTCTACAACTTTGATTATGTTTTGGTAACTAGAAGTATTTCCTCCCATCCTGAGCCAACTTCACCCAGATGAGAGAAGTCCTCTAATTTCTTAGTCCATATAACATGCCGTATAGACATGTACTCTTAAACTATGTGTGGTTCAATCCATAATCAACTAGAGGAGTAAATTGTAATTGTGATAGAAAAAAATAAACCACTTAATCTAGTCAAATACAGTGAGCAACTAGTTTTTTGCCCTCGATTACATCCCTTTGTCTCAGGTTAGGTCATACATCAAGGTTGGACCAAATCATGTACGACGATCAATCTAGAACTTTGAACTACAAGCTAAAAGCAAAATGCACAATTCAACCATCACTAGTCGTGAACCTGAATTCACATCCATAACTCTTCACAATATGCACATAACATCTGGTAATTAAAATGAGGGTTAAAGATTCAAACCCAAGGTTCTAGTGGTCATCCGGGACAAAGTCTACAAATGATCCATGCTTCGAAAAAAGTGATCTTAATGAACAAAACCTTGTTTCTAAAAATTATAAACAAAGGCCCCGCCACAATAGGGAATTTGCCACTTGTTCTATAACCCCATTTTCCATAAACAGACTACGTACTACTTCAAACTTGTGTCCTCAAAAAAATATAGCTAATAACAATACTTCTGCAATCATTGATTAATATCGAAAACCTTGAACAAGGAATTAATCTTAGAATTTGTGCAATATATATTAGAGCTTCTATTCCTTGATTCAACAAATAACTTCGAATATATATTAGAGCTTCTAATCTGTACAATATCTCAATTCTTTAAAATAAATGGTGAAAAAAAGAAGTCTTAAGCTCACTTTAGTACGAGCTAAACAATGTTCACTCACGCAGGGATCCAATTAAATAAAATAATCATATATAAATCCAACTCTTCACTCATGATCTAAACCCATCCTCAAGCAACATACTGGTGATCATTACCTGCAGAAGCAAATCAAATGAGAGTGAGCTTTTGAGAGCCTGGTAAGGTTGATTAAGAGTTTAAAATAGTGCGATTCAAACCATTTTTCTTATGCTGTCAAACGATAATATTAAAAAATATTTTTAAATAAAATCAAAGCATCTCGATATAAATATAAGGAAGAGTATCAACTCAATCCCTCAAATTATAGGCATTTCAGATACTATAAAACAAAAATAGGTTGCATTGAACATGAGGGGTGCGAATTAGCAAAGCTACCTCGGCAGTGCTCAGATACAGATACAGAGTACATATGTATATGTATAAAACTAGTCCATGTAGGTACGATTTGTAACCCAAATAGAACATAATAATCTTAATTATAATATCCACTGAACAAACCATGCTTATAATGCCTAAGAATTACTATCTCATGTCAAAATTTAGAAGAAATACGCATAATTCGACATGTTGTATAAAGTTCGAATCAACAAAACATATGAGCATTATTGAGAGTTTCAAACGATTGCTTTAAGGTTCGAGATGGGATTTCATGGGTAGCGCAAAAAAAAAAAATAATAATAATTTATGACAATTAAAAAAATATCGGCGTTCAATGAAATTCGATAAGAATATAGAATAAAACATACGAGGTCAATTTGATAAAATGGGGTTTCAGATAGAATCCATTACCTCGATCCCAAGCTAGGCTAAGCTAAGCAACCTCAACGAGAAATCCTTTGAACCAACCTAAATTGCAAAAATCATTTATCGGAATGCACTCTACGATACGATACTATTAACTCAATATCAACTATCCAAACAGTATTCACTCCTACTCTTACAATACCGCAAAACCAAAGCAAGTCTCACATACGGTCAAAACTTAGCCAAAAAACCCGACACACTTCTCAAGGCTCAATAATAACTCAAAACATAATAGTTGAAGAGTACTTGTTACAGTTTTCATAATGTCTAAGATCATTAGAAACTGATAAGAAACAACTAAGATAAAGCAAGTCGAAATAGATTGATTTGCAGTGCCAAGACATTAACTTTTGCACTAACCAATAACTTTCAAACTCAATTTCGATAGAGAAATATGAGGATTTTGATAAAACATAAAGTATAATAGTCAAAGAGGACTCTATAACGATTCCAGAATGTCTAAAATAATAAAAAAATAAAGGAGATAGAGAAAATCGGAGTAGGATGATTTACAGTATCAAAAACAGAAAAGTTTGTACTAACGAATAACGTTCAAACTCAGTTTTCAAAATGCAAAATGATTATGAGAAAACCTTAAACTACAGAATTGAAAAAGACTCTTCAATTCAGAATGTTTGAGATCATTAAAAACCAATGAGAAACGCATAATATAGAGTAAATCAAAATAGGCTAAATTGAATTAGCAGAAATATAAGTCTAAAAATGTCAAGGTCTAATTTTGAATATTAATCAGTTAGATTTAAAAAAAAGCTCATAATTACAAAGTTGTAGTAGACGCTTTGGGGCTTTCAGATGTAAGAACAAAGAGATTGGACAAAGAATGAAGAAGATACGAACTCTTAAAATTACTGCAAAATTAGTAACAACAAATTGCGAATCAAAGTTAATATCAATTTAGCATAACGATCAAGAATGCAATTAGGGTTCTAGAGCACAAATAAATCTCTTCTAAACAATAAACAAATTGAAGAAAAGATCGATACTTAAATTTCAGATGGATTATATGCATGAGAAAACCCTCACCTCAAAGAAGGAATTTTGATCAATCACAACCATATAACCTTGAAACCCAAAAGTGTAGCTCAAACACTAGAAACCAAATTTTTTTTTTTTTTGAAATAACTCATTGATACAGGCATGGTCTGACAAAAAGTGAGAAACGCGTATCACACCCCCATCCAATTCATGCCCAATTAACTCGAGAATAGTGTTACGCTCTACAACTGTGCTTTCTGACGCTCTCTGTTGCTCTGCTGTATATATCCCTATTTACGTACATCCCTCTGTCTCCCCCTCACACTCTCTTTCTTCCATTCCTTAATTTTCTTGCAAAATCCCTCCATTTGGGGATTTAAGGTTTTGAACGTATTAAAAAAAATGACCTAATTATCAAATCAATTAAAACACATATTACGTGAGCATAAAACATATTAACCTAAGCACGCAAATGTTTTAAGTTCAAAATTTGAATAATAATAGAAATTGACATATCCCACCATGGCATCATGTTAATCAGACTAGGTGTAAGTTCTAAATATTAATTCAGTTTAAAAGGATCCAATAGACATTAAAGTATTTCAATGACATAGGAGTCATAAATTATCCAAAACTTTGCATTTCAAGTAGGATGGCTTAAAAACTTTAGACAATACGATTTTAGAAGAGGAAACAACCCGGGTGGTCCTTGTACTATATGCGTGTTGTCATATGCGTCCCTAAACAAATTTTTTATCTATTTTAGTCCTTAAACATTACGCCGTTTGCCAGCGTGGTCTTTTTTTCCATTTCCATCCAAAAATGTCTGTTTGTGGACCCCACACGAGGGGCACAAAGGACACTTCCCCTCTCTTGGTCATTTCGCTTTCAATTCACTCAGCAGCAGTAGCCGCTCCCTCAGCCATGGCCGTCGAAGAAGAAAAATCCATCCAAGACGAGCTCTCCCTCCTAATCCTGCTTGCTTGCCAATCGGGTCATCAAATCAGCCTAGAAGACCGAATCCTCCAAGCCTGACTGCTCTGAGCTCGCCAAGCAGACCACCCAGCTCGCCCACCTCCTCTGCTTCACCGTCCACCTCGCCTCCTCCACACAGTCTCTCTACAAGCCCCCCCTCCGCCGCATCGCCTCCGACCTGTCCAAGCACCTGGACCGGGCCCTCGCCCTGGACCGCAAGTGAAAGCACAACGGCATGCTTCGGCAGGTCTCGGTCTCGGTCTTACACTGTCAGCACATAGCTGCAGTAGTGTCAGCAACGCAAACTCCTTGGCCGTCCCGTCCTCGATCGCCTCCACGAATACAGCCGTCTCGCCCTCTTCCACGATCGCCTTCTTCCCTTCCCTGATCTCGGCCAGGCTGCTCGGCACCGCCATCGCCTTCTCTGCCAGCCCGGTCCCCAGCTCCTCCATCATCGCCACCAGCGGCCTCACCGCACCGGCGGTCACCGCCCTCTCCTTGTTCACTCTCGCCGAACAAAGCTTGTAAAACGTCATCAAGGCGTCCTTCTTGCCTCTCGCCGACCCACTGATCATCAAAGCAACCAACGACGGTATCTCCCCCACAGGCCCCGATCGAAGCCTTGTGTTTTTGGAGGGAGGAATTGATTTCTGCCCACCTGAAATGAGGGTTTCTGGCCGGTGACGGGTAGAGGAGAGGGGAAGGTCTTTTTTGCCCCTCATGTGGGGTCCACAAATGGACTTTTTTGAACGGAAGTTGAAAAAATGATCAATATGGCAAACGGCGCAATGTTTAAGCACTAAAGTAGATAATTTTTTTGTTTAGGGACTAATGTGGCAAAATGCGTATAGTACAGGGACCACCCGAGTTGTTTCCTCATTTTAGAATTAAATTGAAGAGGACAAAAAGACAAGTTCAATGGAAGTAGAGTTGATTGAATCCGAGTTTGCATGAGCACGAAATTATGAAATAACAAAAAATGGACAAAAAGTGTACTGATGTGTATACACCACTTAAATGGTGACACATGGTGATCCGCCTTTACACTCACGCCCAAAATGGACTGAAACAATGGTCCTTGTTGAGAAGGACAATCAAAGAATGCCCATGCATACATGAGGCTGCTTCACCGAAGAGTACAATGGGTTAATAAAAGGTGCTTGCTTATGTCACATAGAAGGCATGAAAAATGCCAAAAAGGACATATTGAATCGTGAACCTGGCAGTAGGTGAAAAAGGGAACAAATTGGGCAGATATGGCGTCGCGTCCCATAACGTAGTACAATGGACAACAATCAAAATAATTTCATACCATAGCCAAAATTTTAGCATCATAGAAATCCCGTAAAAACATCGTAGAAATCCATCCTCACAAGATGCAGTATCCTGAGTGTAACCCTTAACTCAAATTACGCAACAATATTCGCGAAGTTGTATATGCCTCCAATAAATCCTAACATAAATCAAATTAACTCACTTACATTAGATCTATGAAACAAATTACTAAATTGATTGTAACAACAAATCCTCCTTATAACTGCATTAGGTTTATGACTTAATGATTTTTATTAGAAAGTTGAAATCCTCAAAATACTTTGTTTCCCTTTCTTCTAACTAACCGACAAGACAAAATTGACTTTATCGATAAAACACAAATTGACTTATTTTTCTAAAGTTGGTACGTAAATAAGCCAAATGACCTGTAAAGTTATATCACTCATCAAGGTACCCCAAAAAGGTTACTAAATATATGAAAATAAACCAGGACATAAAATAATTAATAACAATTTATTTTGGGTCTTACATCCTCCCCTCTTTTAAAAATTTGTCCTCAAAATTTATGTACCAAAATTCATCGAATAGGGTTGTATATTTCTCTATGATCTACACCTCAAGTTCCAATGGGGTGGACTCATCAACAACGTGATTCTTCAAGAGCACTCTCACCAAAGGTATCATCTTGGAATGCAAAACCCGATCTCGCAGGGGCAAAATCTCGATTGTTTGTTCCTCCAGTGATATTCCTCCCCAATAAGTACACAACAAGTTGTCTCGACTATATAATACAACATAGGACGGTTCATGCACGTACTTCCTCAAAACAGATTCGTGGAAGTGCACACAAGACAAGTCTGGTGGCAAAGGATTACATTAGGCAACATGGCCAACTCTATCAAAGACCTCGTAAGGACCAATATATCCACGACTCAACTTTTCCTTCTTTTCAAACCTCATCAAACCCTTTTAGGGTGAAACTCGCAAAAGGACATAATCACTGACATTGAACTCTAAGTCACCACGACAATTATCGATGTAGCTTACTTTGCAACTTTGTGCAACATCTCAAAAACATTCTACCATCGTGAGGGAAATTAAACCAACTCTGATACGAGCTCCTGGCGGTTCATTCATCTGACAGTAAACTAGAGCTACATTTGATTCTAAAATATTTTGCTTGTAAACCACTCCACAATATTTCATTCATTCCCATGTAAAGATATTTTCTTCACGAGTACGTTTACCTTCTCCGCCAAATTCAAATACACCCCCATGGGCTTTGGCATTATTATGAATCAATTCCATACTGAGTACCATTTTCCCTGCTCCAGTTCCCCGAGTACTCCAATTTTTCTTTGTAGTGATAAGGGCTAAAAGATCTAATACTTAAATTTCCGTTTTGTAGATAGATAATTTTGTATCTAACTCTATAAAGGCAAGCGTAGATGTATAAACAACAATCATGAATTAATCAAATATTCTCTTATAAGTATCCTAAACAACCTCGGTTCCACTAAACTCCGCTCACCAATCTCATACCAACATATAGGTGATCGGCATTTACGCCCATATAGAGCTTGAAATGGAGCCATCACAATGGTTGCCTAATAACTATTTATAGGAAAAAAAAGGCAAATGCTCGTCCCAATTATCATAACGGTCCAAGGAAATTAAAAAGCACGTACATGTACTCCAAAGTCCGGATAAAACGAAGTATTGAAATCCAGACAAGTACCTAAATGCTGAGTTTAACGCGCGAGATAAGAGCTCTGGAGAGGATAAAAATAATCCTATTTGACAATTGGCCATGCATCTAAGAGGGGAATAACATATCCGACATATTGGTTTTATCCCACTAGAGTGTCATATATCTGTACGCGTGCGCGCACGCGCGCCTGGGGGGCGGGGGTGTATTACTCAGAGCAACAAGAACAGGACCACCATAGTACCCACAGCCAGCATAGCCCATGCCAGCCACCGGTCTTCTTCACTGGCCGTCACCGATCGCTTCCCTTTCCCTTTGAGGTGAGGTTGTAGGTGAATGCTGATGCTGTCGTGGTTTTTTTACGGCGTAGTTAGATGTGTAATGGATTTTGGTGGCAATTGGTGGTGGGTTTGAATCATGAGTGATGGAAATTGGTGGCGATGGGTGGTGGGTCTGAATCGTGGGTGATAGAGCTTAGTGGTAATAAGTGGTTGGTATGATCTGAGGTGGTGGGTCTGAATCGTGGGTGATAGAGCAGAGTGGTAATAAGTGGTTGGTATGATCTGTGGTGATGGATCTTGATAGGCGATGGGTGGTGCATTTTGATAGTGCTTGCTATGGTGCAGGTGGGCTTGCTAATTTGGTGGGTACGATCTACGGGTGATGGAGCTTGGCGGGCGATAGGTCGAGCGTTTAAATGGTGTTTGCAGTGATGGTGGTTTGGTGGTTAGTTGATGGTGTTGGTAGTGTAGAGGTGGGTTGAGGATGGTGGTCACAGCCGTTGGTGAAGGTAGCTGATGTGGTGGTGTTTTGGTGGCATGGTGGTAAGTAACTTCATTGTTGCTACTTCACAAGGATGATAATATTGAATCAAATCGCCAACGACAAGTTCCTAAGTCGTATTCTATGCCCGTAAACATCCCTAATATGCTAGCTTATTCTATAGTTCAAAACACATGTTTACTCAATCCAACATCAAACATAATTCTTGTTCTCTCTTTTGTACCTATGTATCGCCATTACTGAAAGTCCAACTTTACATTCTAGTGGCTGCAAAGTTTACAAATCAACAGTTCAGTCATCACTGCTCAGAATAAAATAATAGTAGTTCCTAACTAAAGTAAAGTATGAAGAACCTTTTCGAAGTAGCAAACTCCAATAATCAAGCCACCACTACTGCCACGGTTCCTAAAATGCTACTTCATACAAGCTATGTGCTGAGTTAGGTCATACGCTTGTGAATGCACAATTTAGGTTTTAAATTAGCTAGCTAACTAAAACTTGTAGCCTCTAACCACCGCAAATGAAATCTTTTGTTTCAAATTTTATTCATGTCACAACCCATATTGTGATTGTCCTATTTTTCTAAACCAAATTCAACCAAATTCTCATACGCAACAATAGGAAGAAAAAAAAAATCAAATGTTCACGACTATTAATGCGATTAAGTTCTTTCAAAATGCAATTACAAAATGACATACAATGCGAAACTTAAAATTTCTGGAGTTCTAAGCTCAACATACTATTAGCATAATCATATACTATTTCAAAAGAAAATTAGGTTTTGTTAGTACAATGAAAGAAATAGAAACGCAACCCAATGAGTTTGAGGGCTTGACCTATTAAATCTACATGTATCTATAAGCAAGAAATAACATATTAAACAAAAATATAAGTCTAGGACATGGGAAAATGAGAGATACATGTATCTATATATAAGAGAGAAAGAAATTAAGAAAAGTAGGATAATAGCATGGAAGAAACTCAAGAAAGTACATATCAAACACTCGTACACATCAAATGAACATGAAATATAAAACTTATTACATAGGAGAAACTGGAAGTCCACCCCACAAATACTAGTCTAGGACATGGGAAAATACTTATGTTGAAGTTAAGAGAAAATAAATCTTCTATTCTCATTAATCTGATTGTTGTATAGGGCACTCTATTTATATTGGCTTATCTACATTTGAAATTTTGTACATAGAGAAGATAGCTATACATTTGAACTATCTGGTGGTTTAGATTTCTTGGATACTTCAATACCCCCCGGCAAGCTCAGCGTACTAAGAACGTTGAGCTTGGATCGCAGACGATGAAAGCGCAACATTGACAAGGGCTTGGTAAAAATATCGGCAGGTTGATCAATGCTTGAGATAAAATGAACTTTTAGAGCACCCTTGGCCACTCGCTCGCTGACAAAATGATAGTCAATTTCAATGTGTTTAGTGTGAGCATGAAAGATCGGATTTAGAGTGACATAAACGGAGCCGACGATGTCACACCAGAGAGTCGGAGGTTGAGAAGAGCAAAACCCAAGTTTAGAGAGAAGAGAGCGTAGCCAATCCACTTCAGATGCCACTGTGGCTAGAGCTTTGTACTCAGCTTTAGTGCTGGAACGAGCCACAATGGGTTGTTTTCGCGAGCTCTAGGATATGAGATTGGGGCCAAGAAAGACGCTGTAGCCACTAGTGGAGCGGCGATCATCAGGGCACCCCGCCCAATCTGTATCAGAAAATGCAGATAGGGATAATGAGGGGGATCTGCGTAGAAGTAGACCAAAGTTGATAGTCCTTGAGGTAGCGCAAAATTCACTTGACTGCAGAGCAGTGTTCAGATGTCGGGGATTGCATAAATTGAGCAACTTTATTTACAGAGAATGAGATGTCGGGACGTGTGAAGGATAAATACTGGAGAGCTCCGACAATGCTTCGGTATATCGTAGGAGATGGGTGCGGATCACCCAAATGACGAGATAACTGTATTGACGAGGACATAGGAGTGTGAACAGGTTTGGCATCCGAGAGGTGAGTCTTCATGAGAAGATCTGTGATATACTTCCGTTGCAAAAGGAGAAGTCCATTGCTCGAGTGAATAACTTCAATACCTAGGAAATATGTGAGAGATCCCAAATTCTTGACAGAGAATTCACAGTTTAAATCCCTAACAAGGCTAGAGATTGCTTCAGCCGAGTTGCCCGTAAGAATAATGTCGTCAACATATATTAAGACACACATAAATATGCCGTGGTTCCGGAACAGGAAAACAGAGGTGTCTGATGTACATGCAGTGAAGCCCAACTGACGAAGTCGAGTAGATAGACGCGCATACCATGCGCGCGGGGCTTGCTTGAGGCCATAAAGTGCTTTACGCAATTTGCAAACATGTGACAGATGTTGAGAATGTTGAAAACCAGGAGGTTGAAGCATGAAGACATCTTCATCCAAGAATCCGTTCAGGAAGGCATTATTAACGTCAATTTGACGAAGAGGCCAGCCTAGAGAGACTGCAAGGGAGAGATTACCGGACTGAAGGTCTCACTGTAATCAATGCCTTCTTGTTGTTTGAATCCTTTCGCAACTAAACGGGCCTTGTATCTGTCAATGGAGCCATCAACATGGCGCTTGATGCGAAGTAGCCACTTGCAACCAATAATATTCGCATGAGAAGGAGGTGGAACTAGTGTCCATGTTTGATTGCGAAGGAGGGCTTCATACTCTTCTTGCATGGCTTCTCGCCATTGAGGGTGTTTAACTGCTTGAGAGTAGCATGAGGGTTCAATTTCACATAGAAAGGCAGCAAGTGGGTAATTGGACACGGTAAGAATTTTTGGTTTCCTGGTTCCATCTTGAGATCGAGTGATCATGGGATGTTTGTGAGTAGGGTGAGCTGCTATAGTAGTAGATGAGATGAGATCGATGGATGTGTCCTGAGAAGGTATTAATTTGTTGGGTAAAGAATCACAAGGGGAGGTGGATGGAGTATTTGAAAATGAGGAATTAGAGGACGGGTGAGGATTTTGTGGGATGTGGTGGTTAAAGGAGAATTTGAAAGTGAAGAATTAGAGGACGGGTGGGTTGGAGACTAGATTTGAAGATAGTGGAGATATATAAGGAGGATGGTGAGGGGATTTAAGATTTGGAGATAATGGGTTAGGTGAGGGAATATTTGAATTTAAATGAGAAGTAGGCGAGATATGGAGAAGGGATATGGGGCGTGAGAATTGGGAGGGGTTAAAGAAGATATGGTCAAAAGGTGGTGGACCCACCTTATTTGGTGGGTTGAATAAGGGAACATCAGGTAAGGGAAATGGATGGGAGTGGGACCCATTAATTGTGGATTTTAAAGAGGAAGAAGAATTTGTGGGGGATGGGGACTGTGAGGTTGAGTTCCGTGTGGGAAAACGGTGAGGGGATAACGGTGAGAGGGAGGGGCCCACGGTGTGTGATGGGTTAATGAAGGAACCAACAGAGTGAGGAGAAGAGAGAGAAAAGTTGGTTGAGGTGGATTGTTGTAAGTCTTGTGACCCACTAGATGACACTGTAGCCAGAAAAATAGTTTCTTCAAAAACAACATGAGGTACACGACCACTATCGATGTCCATGCATTTGTAACCTTTATGAATTGGACTGTAGCCAAGAAATATGCATGCTTTTGACCGGTAATTTAATTTGTGTGTAGTATAGGGCCGAAGACACGGATAGCATAAGCAACCAAAGACTTTTAGGCGGTGAAAATCCGGAGGTATACGAAACAATTTTTCCAATGGGCATAGATTTTTAAGTAGTGGGGAGGGTAGTCTGTTGATGAGAAAAACAGCAGTGCTGAAGGCATCATCCCAAAATCTCGGAGGGAGATGTGCATGAGCAAGAAGAGAAAGATCGGTTTCAACGATATGCCAGTGTTTACGTTCAGCGGTCCCATTTTGCTCATGCGTGTGTGGGCACGATAAGCGGTGAAAGATGCCATTTTGCTTGCAGAAATTTTGAATAGGGCAATATTCACCACCCCAATCAGTCTGGAGAGTTCAAATTTTATGGCCTGAAAAATTATCCACTAACTTTTTAAATTGAATAAAAACATGCAAGACATCGGATTTGAGTTTTAGAGGGCATATCCAAACATAACGATTGAAATCATCGATGAAGTGAACATAATAACGAAAACATTGATGAGAGACAACAGGAGAAGGCCCCCATAAATCACTATATATTATTTCCAAAGGAAATGAAGACATTACATGAGAAGACTGAAAAGTAAACCGGTGACTTTTGCCACGATGGCACGCGTCACATGTAAGACTGGTTTATTCTTGTCAACTGGAATAGAAAACCTAGACACGACTTGAGAGACAACACTAGTAGAGGGATGTCCCATCCGATTGTACCAGAGCATAAGCGACGCACGGACACCAACTAGAGCAGCAGGAGGCGATGACATTGGAGATGATGGGGGGTGACGACACGAGTTGATAGAGACCATTGTTAAGTTGGCCTTGAAGGAAGACTGTCTTCGAAATGCGGTCCTTAACAAGAACACAATCAGGATGAAATTCAAAGAAAACATTATTATCAGTAGCAAATTGACGAACGGATAACAGCTTTTTAGAAATGGACGGAACATGAAGCATGTTATTCAATTTAAAATTGTTAGTGAAACAATTTAATATAGAAGAGCCAACATGAGAAATATTCAGACCTGTATCATCACCAACCAGAACTTGATCAGGACCATGATAATCAGTGCGCTGAGAGAGGTTATTAACATCATGTGTGATGTGATGAGTGGCGCCAAAATCAGGATACGATGTAGGGTCAAATGAGGAGGGAGAAGGTGGTCCAGCGAGATAGGCAGCAGCGGGTGACTGGGAGGAGTTGCGGGGCGCACGATGAGGACACTATGGATGAATATGACCAGGTTGATTGCAATGGTGACACACAATAGTGGAAGCAGATTTGCAATTTTGAGGATAATAGCTAGTGGGTAGCGGAAGAAGTGGTGGTTTGTAGGAGGGATTGCCGTCACGCCATTGGTTCCTATTGCGTTGTGAATGACCACCTCGAGAGTGCGAGGAGGATCCAAGATGATGTTTTTGAGTGGAGGGAGATGAATATGGGTGTGGCAGTGAATTGACGACAACATGGGCTTGGGGAAGAATGCTTTCACGAATCTGTTGGCGATCCAGATAAGATTCGTGAGTGAGTAGCATGGAATAGAGAGAGTCTAGAGATATACCCTCAGATCGTATGGTTATAGAAGTGACAAAAGACTGATAATCCGAGCCAAGGCCAACCAAAATAGCATTAATAAGATCATCATCCAACATAGGCTGACCAATAGCAGCCAAAGTATCACGAATGCACGTCTCTTTTTGAAAGTAGTCATGCATAGACATATCACCTTTATTCAACTGATGAAGATCAGATCGAAGATTGAAGATCTTTGCCTTGGATTGTGATGCAAACGTTCGATCAAGGGACAACCATACAGCAGAGAAGGTGTGGAGGCCGAGCACCTCGGACAAAATGGGCTCCGTAAGAGATGACAAGAGCCAGCTTAATGAAAGTTGATCCTGTTTATGCCATGAAACATAAGCAGGATTCAGTTCCTGGTGATCTTCATTAGACTAAGTGGGATGAAGCACTGCAAGTTCAGGTGGTGGAGAGGGAATAGTGGTTTTAGAGGGTGTGAGATATTTTGGTGGCAGAACAGCAGTACCATCAACAAAACTCAGAAGATCATAACCACGTAGAAGAGGAAGAAATTGGCTCTTCCATAGGAGATAGTTTTCAGTGTTGAGTTTCACTGAAATTAGGTGTTGAACATGAGCAAGAGGGAATGGGAGGTTAGAGAATGACGAGGAGTTGGAGTTACTGGTCATGGTGGTCAAGTTTAGAAGACATAATAGAAATGATTGGATGACCGAATTTGAAAAGCAGGAAGAAAGATTGGTTTGTGTGGGCGAATGAAGAAGGCAAGGAACTGTTTAGGCTCTGGATACCATGTTAAAGTTAAGAGAAAATGAATCTTATATTCTCATTAATCTGATTGTTGTACAGGGCACTCTATTTATATTGGCTTATATACATTTGAAACTTTGTACATAGATAAGATAGCTATACATTTGAACTATCTAGTGGTTTAGATTTCTTGGATACTTCAATAACTTAAAACACCAAAAGCGACCACTCTGATATGTCATTAATAGCAGGAACTGAATAAAATATCCATTTGCCATGGAGAGTAATCAAGGACAGCATGAATAGTCCTAGAATTGGCTCAAGTAGGAGAGAGGGATGGGAAGTTTATGTCCTTGGGCAAGGCTGGGATGGTTGGCAATATGGGCTTAGGGAGGTCATGGATTTCAGGCAGATGTGGCAGCTCGGGCACATTAGACAGTTCTGGCTTTGGCAGAGAAGGGACATCGGGCCTCTGCTACAATTTTGGTGCCGCTGATTAATGATAAGAGTAAAATGCACCAATGGCCACTGAACTATGACCATTTTTTCACTTAAGTCACCCAACTTTTTTTTGTGCCATTTTGACCACTGGACTCTAAAATATGTCCAATTTGACCATCGGTTAAATTTTCTCCGTTAAGTGGTCACATGATGTGCACATGGGGCATCACAAGAGGGGCAAAATAGTCACTTTATTTCTCTCTCTCTCTCTCTCACGACAGATCTGGTCTTCCCTTTTCATTTTCATCACAACAGATCTGGTCTTCCCTCTTCCTCATTTTCTTAACAAAAAGATCTGGGCATCTTGGAGGTCGGCATATGCATGGTGGCAGTCGTCGTCGCGGGCTTAGGGGATGGGTCGTCGTCGTGTGTTTGACAGAGCTCCAAGATCTTGTCGTCATCGTCACGGGCTTGGCAAAGCTCCACGGTCGTTGTCACGGGCTTGGAAAAGCTTCAAGATGGTCATCATCATCGCGGGCTTGAAGGATGGGTCGTCTTCCTTGTCGCGGGCTGGTGGTGTTGTACTGTGGTGGCAGATTGGATAGTATTTACGATGGGGCTTGGGTGGTTTTGCGGCAAGGCTTGGATGCTGGTGGCTGTTTGATTATGAAATGGTTTGAGGAAGCTTAAACAAGTCAGCTGCTCCGAGATTGACTACAAACTAGATTGAGGCCAGCCACATGAAATGGTGGATCTTTGTGTGAGAAGGAAAGAGAAAAAAGATAGATTTTGTGAGAATTAACGGTTTTGCCCCTGCTTTGAAGGATCATGTGAGCGGCACATGACCCTTTAACGGAGAAAACTTAACACCGGCTAACAGAGTTGTCAAATCGGACAGATTTAGTCTAGTGGCCAAAATGGCACAAAATAAAGTTTGGTGACTTAAGTGAAAAATGGGTCATAGTTCAGTGGCCATTGGTGCAATTTACTCTAATGATAAAGTGACAACTGATAGCATTAGCATAATGGATGGGTGTTGGGAATGAACCATGGTTGATTTGATGACAAGTAGCAGTTTATGAGAAAAGCAAACCGAGAGTTTAACCCTGATTGAGCAATGAGCATAACCAGTCGTTTATATAGAGAGGGATGTGGTGAGCACAAAGGACTCGAGGGGTTGGCTGGTGGGAGATTGATGTAGTGTTTGTTCATCTCCTCATCCATCCAACATGAAATATAACAACATTCACTTGATCATCTGGTAGTTAAGGAGCCAATTAGGTAATCTACATTTGGCTTTTGTCAAATGCGCTCTCTTCGTTCACTATCGGTAATAGGAGCTAATGGTAAAAAGCTAGGCTCTCCAAGAAACTTATTATAAGGTACATATTACAGGAGAATCATGTAGCAGTACAGATATAAGATGTACTAAATGCTATTTAAACTCGAACTCGAACCAAGAAGCATTTTCCATCAAGCGGAATGCCTTGTTGCAGTGCTAGGTACTCCTTATGCTTCATTGGAACATATGCAGGTGGACGGCTTTGATCGTCCACGAACTTTAGATCTGAGCTCATCGTGTCCATTGACGGCCCATTGGCCGTGGCTATAGATATTTTTGTAACTTTGTTATTGACAGCTGCTCGATGCGTTACACTCTTGTACTTCTCATTGCTGAATATCTAGCAAATAATGTTTCTACATTTTGCCAAAGTTAACAATTTAATTTGTGGGACAACATTCTTTGAAAACAATGTATGATTAGGAAATGAATGGACGAATATGAAAATTAACTCAAGTTGGTCCCCGGTATTAACGAGAAAAGAGCTGGGGAGGACATTCACATTGACCCATTTCCCATTATGCTGCATTTGCAGTCCACCTACATCATTTTGTACGAGGAGGGTCAAGAGGCCATGATCTTGAGTAAGGCGGCATGCCCTTGCAAGATGAGGCTGAGGACAAGGCGGTTATCTATCTTCTATGCTATTTAATCGAGAAAATATTTAGTGGTTGTCTAACACCACGTCATCAGCATACGTAGTGTTAAACTACCACAAATATCATGCCAACTAAGTGAGGGTGGCAAGTTGTGAAGTAAAGAAATAAAATTGAGAAATAAAAAAGAAAACACAAAGTCAAACCCTAATTTCCCTCTGCCCTTCATTTTCCACAACCACCAAACTGCCTTTCCGATGGCCGCCATTGTCGCTGCGATTGCCATCATCCGATGCCTGAGACCACACTGCACCATCACTGTGCACCACCACTACATCCGGGTGTTTGGTGATGATACGTATCTCGTTTGCACTTCCTTCTCCAAATATAATTAACATCTGATTGCAATTATGTTTCATAGATTTTGATAGGAGAAAATCTGATGTCAAAATTTGATATCAAACCCTAATTCTTATCATTTGTGAATTAACAATTGATTAGATCCCACAGAAGATGTCAAACTTCCTTGAAGTCCTCAGGACTTCAAGGAATTCTGTACTGCACTCCTTGCAATTATGTTTCACACTTTATTTCATAGATTGCAATTGTTAGCAGCAGATTGCACTTACTGTGAATTAACCTACTGTAATTGCTGTGTGGAATATAAGAATTGAATAAGGAAAAACCTATTTGTATCTCATTTCTACTGCAGTGCTAAGCCAAAATGCAATGACCATCGCCATCAATTTCAGCTTCGCTGCAGGAGCCTGTTCAGGCTGCTCATTGAGACCCGATGTCATGGGCTCGGGCTGCTGCGCCACCATCGTGATGTTGCAGTCCACGGGAGAAGAAGGTGGTGCAAGCAGTTGCTGCGATGGTGGTTTTGACTCTTCCATTGTTTCTCTACCCTCCAGCAAATTACTTTAGTTGATCATAAAACGGAAGAATTTCTCTGAACTTAAATACATGGAGTTGGAAGGAAGGCGTTCGGGAGGACTTGAAGAAGAGTGAGGAAATGATGATGCAGTTAGTGAAGCGACTGATATTCCTCGTTCTGTTGATGGCATGCCGATCTTGAATCCCTCTGGAGTGAGGGCCAAGGGAATACACAATAATAGGATCAAGGAGACACTTGAGAAGGCACGAAAAAGAAGAACACCGAAAGGAACAACTAACCAACTTCCTACAAGTGAAACCGATGGTAACTCTTTTGTTTTTTCAATTAATAAGATATATATTTATGTGCTTTTGCATACAAATTGTATGTAGTGACCAAATTCATTTATTTTGTAGGTCGAGATATGCAATTTACACCCGATGTTTCCCTTGATGTGCCTTCTACATCGGTGTCACAACAATTGTCATATAGTTATTCTAAGCCAATGAACAACACCTTCCACCATGAGTTCGTACCTTGCTTTTGTAATACTAATGTCACGCCACTTTTGAGTTAGGTAATAAAAGTTCTAATTTATGTAACAACGTTATTTCTAATATAATAATACATTATTGAAAATGCATTTCTTTATTTCAGGAGTCGTCCAACAGTTTCGTCAGTTTGCTTAACTCATGCCATGTTAATCCACAGATATACTTTGTCTTTATTAATAACTTCTCGTCCAAAAAAAACAATTTTTTTTTTTCGTTATAGGATTTTTTTTATCAATGGAGGAACATCACGTGAAGGAACGTCACGCAAGCATTGAAGCTCCAAGTCTATCATACTTGAAAACTTCTAAATGAAGATTAGTTATTTAGTCATTCTTTTTTGGCATTTTACTTTTGGTTATTAGGATTTCCTTTTTATTTGTGAACAAGATAAATTGTTGATAAGTGATAGTGGTGACCGTGGGACTGGTTAATGACTTGATTATGTTTTGCTTGATGTACTGGTCGCTAGTTGTTCAACTTCGGTTACTAGGTTGATAACAAAAATTTAACAACAGATGAATTGTTAATTCACTGGACTTCAAGGAGTGCAGTACTTGACATTTGCAACTCTCTGGTGTAAAAACCAACTTAATGCCGATCGGCACGTTATCCTGGTTGGTCTAACCTTCAAAGATGTACCTTTCAATGTATATACTATGTGTAATCTTGACTATCTAGAACCGTTGAAATATGTTAAAATATTCCCTTGCCACATGTTGTCCCTGTTTCTTTCACGTTAACCTCCTTTCATCAACGGTCCTAGAGAGTTGAAATCATACAATATTTGCTCATTGCCATTATAGAAAAGTGCTCTGATATTTTTGCTAGTCACTTTCATATTCAAGAGTATTAGTAGTCAAGTTTGCAGCAATTGCTGGGGAAATGTAAGGAGAATAATTACTTAGGATGGTCCCTTCCATCTTCTTCTCTTTTCCTCCTACCAAAACAGGACAAAAAAATAGGGCATATGGTGTGGAAAACGGGGCCAACATCATTTACAGGTGCTGAATTAAAAACCTTATAACATCACTACTTTACCTAACA
The DNA here is from genome assembly GCA_033065855.1 of Escallonia rubra. Lineage (NCBI taxonomy): Eukaryota > Viridiplantae > Streptophyta > Magnoliopsida > Escalloniales > Escalloniaceae > Escallonia > Escallonia rubra. Next base: position 58,919 of record JAVXUO010000728.1, read on the forward strand.
TTTTGATTAAGCAGACCATTCGTTAGGACAGCCAGCCTTTTTCTTTTGGGAAGAACAAATCAAACTTCCCCAGCGGAAAGAAATAGTGTAAAAGGGCGAACCTTTCGTGATGAGCTCGCCTTGCTCTTTTGCAATATTCAACTTACTAATGATGTTAAGCCTTAAGTTCAAAGAGGTGGGAGCCATAGCAGCCGAAGACTAAAAAGCAGGTCATTGTTGAAACTCGTCTTTCTTCTCACACTAGATGTTAATTTTTTTTTTGGTGCAAACACTTGATGTTCATGGTCATGGCCTCTTCTAGCATGTTTCGAAGGGTACTAAACTTGTCTCTTATACTCTCTTGGCTTGTCTTTGCCATGAACTGCAGAGGATCGGTTGCTGCAGCTGGTTTCACGAATGAGACGGATCGACAGGCTTTGCTCGCGTTCAAGGATCTAATTCAGGAAGACCCTTTGGCAGTCCTTAGCTCATGGAATGATTCTCTCCATTTCTGCGAATGGAATGGAGTTACATGCGGTCGCCAGCGTAAAAAAGTAACCGCACTAGAGTTGGTGTCACAAAATTTAGTGGGTTCAGTGTCTCCTCAAATTGGAAGGCTGACCTTCCTTAGGAAGATCCATCTCAACAACAATAGCTTCCATGGCACCATTCCTCCAGAAATAGGCCAATTGTTTCGTCTACAGTCTCTTTCGCTGTACAACAACTCTTTCCGAGGTAAGCTTCCTATCCCACATTACAAACTTTCATAAATGTGACATCTAGCAAATTCTGTCAAGATCTTCGTCAAAGTGACGAGCCTCGACCACGATTGCAAACCACACCGGCCACACCTACTGCCATCACCTCCCCCCTATCAACCACCACACTTACCGCCACCAGCCTGTCGCTATCAACCTCCACGCCTACCCTTACCAATTCAAAACCAAATCCAAATCCTAAAATCCAATCGTCGACGGTGGTTTGTATGGTGAGTGGTGGATGCGGTGGTTGGTGAATAGAGTGGTGATGGCAATTGCACATTTGGGGTAGCGATGCGGCGATTTGTCAGCGTGTGGCGTGGTGTGGTGATTGAAGATCCTGCAGTGTGTGGTGGTTCGTGCGGCAACATGTGGGTTGGGTGGTGATTTCGACCGTGGTTGTGGAGTGGTTGTTAGGTGCGTGTCGCGAGCTCGGGGTTGAAAACGACGAGGCCGCCGGCACTGCCAGGGTGGAGGGAGTGCACTAGGAGTTGTGCTTGGCGAGTGCGGCCGGTCTACTTCTGAGAAAAAGGTGGAGGCGGTACCGCGGCGTCAATTTCGAAGGTCAGTGGGATCCAAGGTGGCCTTCTGATCTTGGAGACGTCGGGGGAGAGGACTGGGATGCTGGTTGTGTGTGTGGGGGGCGGGGGGGGGGGGGGGGGGGTGATGGTGGGGTGACGGGAGAGAGAGAGAGAAGGAGGTGGTGCCAGGTTAGAAAGAAAAAAAAAAGTTATGTCACAACTGCCTTCTAAGGTTGAACCAAGTCATCTTTCAGCATAAGGTGTTAGATGTCACACTTGTATATTTGTGAGGCGAGATAGTTAAAATAAATATGGTGTTGCCAAACACAACCGTGGGTAAACTTGGGTGCACCTTGCATAACTAACCCGTTTCACCAATTGCTAACTAGTATAGTACCCGAGCAGTGCTTGGGGAGATATTGCGTGGTATCTCAAAAATCGGGTTGATAGATAAGTAAGTTTTCTAAATGCACATTTTAGATATTAATAGATTTTCATTTTTAATTAGGTTAAGAAAAATATAGTTATGTTTTGGCAATGGATACTAAAATTGGCGGTATCAGGCTAAAAATGATTATGAAGTAGCCTTAATAGTTATCATAGTATTACTTATGCAAAATTAACTGTAAAATCTCCCTCCTTGAATGCCTTAATCTTATGAATGCATTACCATAGAACAAATGAAGTAACACGCTGACTGTTAATGGAGTCTCTCTTTTGACATATGTCCATAAGAGCATAATATCTCTTTCAGAAGAGGGTCAGAAGCTGCCTTGACCAAGAAAAATGTATATCATATAGTGTTTTTAGATAAATCTGTGACATTTTCTATAGTATTTAACTACCATATAAACAAATGAGATAAATCCATTATTTTGTTGTGGTCTGTATGATTTGGAGAATAATTGTTAATTGAGCTTTACTCGTAGTCTTTCGTACAAAAAGAAGGAGAAAAGACAAATTTATGCTTTCTAATCATTTATTAAGATAAAAAAATAAATATTTGAAAGAATCAATACTATACGTTAAGCTCATCCTCATATCATGTCTTATTGTCATGACATGCATGATTGTAGAACAAATGAAGCAGGGCATTGATGATGAAAGAAGACGTTATTTTTTTTCACTTTTTTCTACAAGAGCTACAATAACGTCTCTTTTTGGAGAGAGACGAAAATTTTCGCGACCAAGAGAAGTTTTTCTTAATTATATGTTTTTTTAATTTACATGAAGTTGTAATTTTCTATATAGTATTTTAACTACCTTTTAAACAAATGAGATAAATTCATTCTTTTCTCGTGATCCTTATTTTTTGCGGAATGATAATTAATTAAGTTTTGCTCATTACACTTTCACTACAAAAAGAAGAAGAAAACGATAAGTCTATATTTTCGAGTTATGTACCAAAATAAAAGCATAAACATTTGAAAGATACCCGTACTAAAACAAGTTATTGTATGATATTTTGAGACGAAACTACAACATTCTATATAATAACATACTTTAACTGTTGTTCGTTCTCAAAGGCCGAAAGGTTATTTTCACTTTCTAATTTGCTATTCTACTCCGACATTCGTACCACACAAGTGAACCAAGGTCACCAAAATATTCTCAGTGACAAAAAAGTGATGAAAAGTATATTGCCTAATTAGTAATACACGTGTACAAATGGTTCATTCTTGCATGTCCAACTTGTGGGCGCACTACGTTAGAGAAAATAAGAAGCTATGTGTGGGTAAAATCTGGTGTAATTAGTCAAATGTAATTTTAGTAAACTAAATGAAATCTCTTTAGCAATTGTTACGATTTGTCTAATAATATAAATAATCAATTAGAATGATTATGACAGTGAAAATAATAAGTTATGATACAATGTATCTAGAAAAGTTAACTAAAGAATTAGATAGAGTTCGATTCATGGGTTATAACACAATATACCTAGAAAAATTAAATAAAAAAACTAGATAGAGTTCCTTTTAAATTGTACAATTTAATTAAAACTTTACCGGAGAATTGGAAGCAAAAGAGATGACATTGGTGCAAAATTAGAGCTAAACTTGTTCATTTGGTGAGAATTTATGCCTAACTGAGAATCGTTTCATGTCACAGGCAGAATCCCACCTTCAATTGGGAACCTCACCTCTCTTCTTAAGCTTCGTTTGAGCATTAACAAGCTGGAGGGAAACATTCCTTCCGAACTTGGGCAGCTTCGCAACTTGAATATGCTTCATTTAGGTGCTAACCAGTTGTCCGGTACGGTTCCCCTGCAGCTTTACAACATCTCATCCATATACTCCTTTGCCCTCGCAGGCAACAAATTGCATGGTCATCTTTCACTAGATTTGGGCCTCACACTGCCAAACCTCAAGTACCTTTACCTCGGAGGTAACAAGTTCTCGGGTTCGTTTCCACCCTCGATGGCTAACGCTTCTGGACTTCTACTCTTGAGCATGTCTAGGAACGATTTCACGGGGCCTATACCGAAGAATCTGGGAAACCTTCGCGACTTAAAGTATCTACAACTTAATGGAAACCGATTCGTGTCGAATAAACCGGACGACTTGAGCTTCGTTGGTTCCTTGACAAATTGCACTAATCTACGAAAGTTGATGTTATCAAAAAATCAATTTGGAGGTGTGTTGCCCGGTTCTATTGCAAATATGTCGTCTAAACTGGAGATATTGTCGTTGGGATCGAACAAAATATCTGGAAGCATACCGCAAGAGATTGGTAACCTCAACAACTTGTACCTTCTAGAAATAGATGATAACATGATCTCTGGCAGCATTCCTGAATCCATTGGGAAACTTTCCAAGTTGCAACAAATGCGAATTGTGACAAATAACATCTCTGGAAAAATTCCATCATCCATTGGCAACATTACCGGACTTAGCTATCTGGCTGCTGCAGCAAACAAGCTCGAGGGCAGAATACCGGCTGAGTTGGGTAACTGCACGAATCTACAAGCACTTTATTTAGGAAGCAATCGCCTAACTGGCGTGATACCCGAGCAAGTTATTGGAATTTCTTCCCTCACTATCGGCCTCTACTTGGATCTAAATGAATTCACAGGATCACTTCCATCACAAGTGGGCAAATTGAAAAACCTCGGAGCATTGTCCATCTCAGGAAACAAATTGACGGGAGAAATCCCAAGCGCTCTTGGTGATTGTCAAGTACTGGAGTACCTAGATTTGCATGGCAATTTTTTGGATGGCGCCATTCCATCATCACTTGACCATTTAAAAGGCATCCAACAACTTGATCTGTCCCAAAATAATCTGTCTGGGCAGATTCCAGAGTTTCTAGGCAAGCTACCTTTAATGCGCCTCAACCTTTCGCATAATATGTTTGAGGGGGAAGTTCCGAAAGTGGGAGTTTTCAACAACATTAGTGCTTCTTCAGTCGTGGGAAAAAGTATGAAGCTTTGTGGAGGAATTCAACCACTGCATTTACCTGCCTGTCCCATAAAGTTCTCAAAGAAGAATAAAAGAGCATTTCCAGACAAAATGATACCTCTTATAATTATTCTCCCCATTGTTCTGCTGTTTGCATGTCTTTTTTTGATCTTTTATCGACTCAAAAAATCCCAACAGAGAACCTCTTCTGCTTCACTCTTGGAAAACCGACATCCAGAAATCACTTATGCAGAACTTCTTCATGCCACCAATGGGTTTTCCCCAAGTAATTTGATTGGCGAAGGTAGGTATGGCTCCGTCTACAAAGGCAGTCTTAATTCTGGTGAACACATTGTTGCCGTGAAAGTACTTAAACTTCAAGAACGTGGAGCTAACAAAAGTTTCATGGCAGAGTGTGATGTGTTGAGAATCCTCCGTCACAGGAATCTCATTAAGATAATGACCGCTTGCTCAAGCTTAGATTTCAAAGGCAAAGACTTCAAGGCTTTGGTCTTCGAATTTATGCCAAACGGGAGTTTAGACAGTTGGTTGCATCCAACTCAAGCTGAAAAGCAGGGTTCGAACTTGAACTTGGTCCAGAGACTAGGCATTGCAATTGATGTGGCTTTTGCATTGGAATATATTCACCATCATTGTGAAACAACAATCTGCCACTGTGATCTCAAGCCAAGCAATATTCTTCTTGACGATGACCTTTGTGCACATGTTGGTGATTTTGGCCTCGCAAGGTTTCTGTCAGCCAATACAACTTTATCAAACAATGCACATTCTAATTCAGCTGGAATTCTAGGAACACTTGGATATGTTGCTCCAGGTACATGCTCATTCATATACTCCCTTTAGCTTTCCCCTTTGACAGTTGCAAATTCCCAAGATAGATTTAGTACCTGCAAAAGTTGACTTTGCTCGTTGTATTAACCCTAGCATGCCTTGCCAAATAATACTTACTTAATCTGTGATTGCCATTTAAGTTCAGTTCAGTAGTTGCATGTACCAGCATCAATCCAAGGCTATCACATAGGGTCAAAGGGGAAAATCCATTGAGATGGTGGGAGTATTTCATTCTGGTCTTACAAATTGTAGGTGCTTACTGAATCTCATCTTGGAGATTTGGAGATGATTTTAGATTTGGAGCCTATTATGTACTATGTTACTCCTTGTTGAAGCGTTTCATACCAAAAGAATCTATGATGAAGCTTCTAATCTGCTTATACAGTTTCATCTACATGTCTAAAGAAGTATCTAAGCTGTTCCATATTGCAGAATATGGCATGGGGGAGGAAGTATCAACAGAAGCTGACATGTACAGCTATGGAATCATGTTGTTGGAAATGTTTACCGGAAAAAGACCTACTGACAACATGTTTATCGACAACTTTAGCCTTCATAACTATGCCAAGTTTGCTTTCCCTGATCGCGTGATGGAGATTGTTGATTCAACGATCATACTTGAAGAAATGGAAGGTTTGGATAAGAACAGGCGTGGCGAAGGCGACTTTGCAAAACTCAAGTCATGTTTGGAGTCTATTCTCCGACTTGGAGTTGTATGCTCAGCGGAATTGCCACATGAGAGAATGGACAGTGGGAATGTTGTCAATGAGCTCCAACGGATTACAAAGGCTTATAATGAGGAGAGAGAGAGAGAGAGAGAGAGAGAGAGAAACACACTACATTTGTACTACACTACAAAAGAATTGCTGTATTGATGCGATTAAGAGGTTGATTTGGTTCTCTTAATTTAAACTTGGACTTGCTCAACCATTCAACTTTGCCGCATGCTGCTTCTCAGATCCCAACTGGCATATTTGTTGCACAAGGATCTCTCGTCTTATGGTGACATTCGGCTCTTTCTTTCCCACTTCTAATTCCACCTGGTCCCTCTTTGCCAAGTATAGAGATAAAGAACCCTCTAATTATAAGAGTTGGATACGCTTGCCTTTGATATTATTAGTCAGATAGGGTTCTTGGTTTAATAAAGTGATCATGTGGCCTTTCTCTGCAATCAGCTTGTCTGCAATTGTTGTTTCCCTTTTAACAACGGTGAGGGCTTGTCTTCACATTTTTTTTTTTTTTTGCTCTATTGGTTTGAGTACTTCTGATTTTATAGAAAGCTACGTTGGTTTAACTGATTATTATTGACAATCAAGTGGTCTTTGCATGTACTAGATGGCACTGATCCTTCAAAGGATGAAGAAGTTGGTTAACAAGTTCTCAAACTATGGAGAGAAGAACAAAGAATCCTTGGCTGAGCTCTTTGTTACTCTATTAATCAAGGTTATCGGAGATTGTTATGCCTATACGTTATTACTTGCTGGTAGCAAGTTAATTTCGGTCAGGTGTTTGATGACTTTGGTGGTTCTGATCATTGATTTGTAGTTATCATCCGTTGAAGAGCTTTGGTCCAAAGGTCTGTGCGCCAACACACATCAGGGATCTTGGATATCTAAAACATGAAATTCTACAGTTGGCTACATCAGTGTAATTTCAGCTCTTTTTTCTAATTTGTAACATGCTAAATCAATGCTACTAGCAAATATTGAACAGGTCGAGAATTTCACAGATCGGTCCGAAAATGTTGCGAGGACAGTAGGAAGAGCACAAGTAGAAATCATTTACAAGTGTATCCAGCTTACCATTCAGAATGTTTTTGCCTTCATCGATGGTCGAAATCAATGGCCCACATTAAGGGGATTTTTAAAAACAGTATTTTAAAAACAAAGTTTGAAAGGATTAAAAATTAATGACCGTTAGTTATAATGGCCTTTAGTGACAATTACAGTCACTATTCACCGGCTTGAGGATCAAACACACTACTCACACACCCCATTAAACACTCCACATTTTCACACATTCTTCACACTCCCACACCTCACATACACACTTTCACTCACATCACACACACATTACACATACACACACACACGGAGTCACTCCACTCACACACACTTGCACATTCTATTTACACACACACATGCCACCCGGGATTCCCACCCTATACTCCTTCAATCCTCTGCTCCACACACCTGAAAATTCACACACACACAGAGCAGCAGCGCACACACCAATTAACACACACTGAATTCCCATTCAATTCCACTTACTTAATCGAACATATTCATTTAACACAGAGTTCCATCAATGCTTACCCCAATTCAGCCTTAATTCCCATCACACACACTAACACACCAAGAATACGCAAACTAAATAAACATATGTTTACCTTACTTTAAAGGCTTGTAACTCCTTCAATTCTCCACAAAATCACTTCACATTTCTTGCGAATTCTTCATCTCTCAACCTTCTATCATCTCAGTTCAACTCTTCTCGAGATACTCTCTGGATTTGCCTCAATAATCCTTTCAAGCCAACTCACCTCCCACCTTCCTTCACATGCACACACTCCACCTGCTGAGAATTTTGAGGTGTCATTCATTCATGCTTGTGACTGTCTTTGGCAGCCACCAAGCCATGCAGAATTTTTTATCTTTAAATAATAATAAAAATTAATTTTTAATTTTTTTAAACAAGGATATTACAGTAGAACAGAAGCAAGAGAAGGTAACGCAAAATCCCTCTTGATGCAAAGGTAATTGCTAACAAAATTCCTACACATATCTTGATGCAAAGGTGATGCAACTAGTACTACCATAGACCCTCTTGGTCTCGCCCAACAGCTCATTTTATCGGTTGATGTACGACTTACAACAGCACCTACAGCAGCTGGTTCTACTATGTGGTCCATATTTCCTTCTCCCTTATTTTCATGTGTCTTGAGGTCAGTTCCTCTACAACCGTGACCTCATTGAACCTTCTAACTCCACATGCATGAACCAGACCATCGCAAAAATAAAACTCCAACCCTTTAGATTGTCTTCTCTTGTCTAAACAAAAGCACGGATCTCGGCTAGCCTTACATGAGCCTTTCAGCCGAGGAGAGTCATATGCTTCCAAGCGTGCAAGAGTTACTGGCTATACACTATAAACAGTAATAATATCTCTCCATTAGTCTTGTTCACGAATCAGTCAGCTACATGTAAGGAGTTGGCTTCGAGTTAAGTGCACCCGAACTCCCAAATAGCTATCATAAAAAACGTGATATTTTTAGAAGTAGCGAATAGGGGGAGAAACGACGATGGAAGTAAGAGACCAAATTATGAACATCAGCAAAAATAGCTCACAAAGGAGCAGTGATCTCCACATCACACCAGACCCACATAAAGACAGCAAACATAGGTTTATCGCAGCTGCCACAAGATCAAATAGATAGTATGAAACGTGGCAGACAGGTTAATGCAATGAATTCTTAAGTACAGAGCATTGACAGTTTTTGCCTCGGTCAGGATAATTTTATACTCCGTTTGTCGTTAACTGCCAAATTTATGCTATTTTTGCACTTCAACATCAATAAGAGTGCCAAATTAGCAGAAACGTATTTTCTTGAAAACATGATGTGCTTGTTGTAATTATGCAAAAGTACTCATAAAACTTATCTATAACAGCCTAGAGCGCCACTGAAGTGTACAAGATACATGTGACAACAATATCAACATATAGCATCCTCCGATAAAGACACTCCTAACCGTTATAGATTTATCGGCATATGCCTAGACAGAAAAACCCTGAAAGAAGAATTCCATTATGAAACAAAAATCGTGTTTACGTTAGTAGCTGCAACTAACCAGTCGCTGAACTTCCTTTTTCTTCCTAGAGATATGTATAAGCATTTCGTATTGCCCCAAAAGCTCGAACAAGGATCTCCTTCTTTGATGTCATTATCATGAACAAAGGAACTCCAGCCTCCACAAAAAATAACCAGAAATCCTCCGCGGATGAAGTTCACAGTCCACCGATTCCCATGAATGTCACAGAGAACAATCTTTTCCTTATTTTTGTAGTCAGCACAATGTTTCCTAATGAAAGAAGATGGGAGTTGCTGCATTTGCAAATTGAGCATCAATATTCACAAATGGCTAAGCTTTAGCAGAGGATATATCAGCGCGAAGCAACTTGCCAACCTTTTTGCATACGTTTTCTAGCACTATATCGACATTTGAATGCATAGCAATATTTTCCTATGTCAAACTCAAGATTGCACATAATAAGCTTGTTGATGCCAACAATATTCAACGAAACATTGCTCAGTAATTATGTAGTATCCATACTTGCATAAAAAATATTTACAATGCAAGAATTACCAAGTGTACTAAAACAGTAACTACTGCATCACATTTTCGCAGACTCAACTGCAACTTATTAGAGACAACTAACAGGTCAAAAAGTGGAACTGAGGGAAAGAGAATCATGTGAAAATACACTTCATATGTATTACTTTATTGTCAGTTCAAAATTGAATACCCATGCACCCTCATGACAGACAGATAAAAAAGCAAACAAAGACACATATACATAGACGAGCTTATTTCCTATACTTATTCATGTAGACAGCATGCATGTTAATATCCAGACTTTGAGCACAAACAAAAATTAAAAGCCACCTTCACATCCAGTGCAGAGTCCCGCCACCGCAAAAGGCAGATTCAGGAACAGTAGTGTAGACATGGATATATGGATGGAATATCTACCACAGTAGATATTATAGCACAGAGGTTTTGGCAATAGAAACAAACTTGATATGATAGGTGGAAAGCGTAGATTAAAAAACTTAAGTTATGTTAAAAACGTAACTCCATTCAAGGAATTACCATGATAAGGATTGGGATTATTTTACCCATGGAGAAAACTATTTATGATGAATAAGCTTCATATTCAATTCTTTGAATTATACTTACTCCAAAATAGCTATCCCCCAGCTGCTAGCTCCCCAAACTCTGTGAATGTGAGCCATTAGTAGGCCTTTCACATGCAATGTAAGACTGTCTTGATTGATTTTGATGCAACCTTATCCAAATGACTTCTACCTTATAATGATCGAAAAAATTGTGCAGCACCTGATAGAAAAATTGGTCACTCACAAGCACTCTTAGAGAGAAGATGGAAGAGGACTTCTATTACTTGAACTCACTTGCATTCTAAAATGGTTTAGTACAAGGTTTTATATAGTACCCAAGTTACAATTCTAAAAACACCACATTAATAACACTATTGTCTAGATACACCATACATGAACCAAAATGAAAAGACTCAAGAACATACATAATTCATGCACCTAAACATATGCACCTACATGCAACATCATAAATGTAGATAATATGCATGTACAAAGTAAAGTTTATATTTCTAATACTCCTCCTTAAACTTGACTTTCTTGACAACTCCAAGTAGGGTCTGCATCTTGTGAAATATATCATACTTGAGGGGCTTGGTAAAAATATCAGCAATTTGATCAAGTGACTTGACGAACTTGAGTTGTACTTGATTATTGGCAATGCACTCTCGGATGAAATGATACCTCGTATCTATATGCTTGCTCCGTTCGTGAAAGACGGGATTTTGTGCTAGAGCTTGAGCAGAGTTGTTGTCAATTAAAATTTTGGTAGCCTCCACTTGTGGTAAATGAAGTTCATTCAACAACCTTCTAATCCAAATAGCATGGCAAGCACAAGAAGTAGCAGCAACATACTCGGACTCACAACTTGATAATGCCACAATAGGTTGTTTCTTCGAACTCCATGAAATTGCATTATCTCCCATGAAAAACACAAAACCGCTTGTGCTTTTTCTATCGTCTATATCTCCGGCAAAATCACTATCACAATAACCCAACAGCTCACAATTGCTAGAGGATTTATAGAATAATCCAAAATCAAGAGTACCTTTTAGGTAGCGGAGTATTCGCTTAGCTGCCTTCATGTGGATCGAGGATGGAGCCTGCATGAAACGACTCACTAGTCCAACGGAGAAAAGAGACAATAAGATTGCTGATTTCGTTGGCAGCACATAAAAATTGGAAGATTTACCAATTGGATGTGAAATCCGCTTTCCTCAATGGTATTCTCAAAGAAAAGTCTACATTGATCAACCCAAGGGATATGAAGTGAAGGGAAAAGAAGATAAGGTTTTGAAGTTGAAGAAAGCCCTTTACGGCCTAAAGCAAGCACCAAGGGCGTGGAATAGCCGAATTGACAGATACTTTCAAGAGAATGGATTTGTGAGATGTCCCCATGAATATGCACTTTATGTTAAAGCGCATAAAAACGGAGATGTTTTATATGTTTGTCTCTATGTGGATGATCTAATCTTTACAGGTAATAACCCAAGCATGTTTGATGAGCTCAAGGACTCTATGACTCGTGAATTTGAAATGACGGACATGGGGCTCATGTCTTATTATTTGGGACTTGAGGTGAAGCAAATGAAGGATGGAATTTTTTTGTCACAAGAGGGCTATGCAAAGGAAGTCTTGAAGAAGTTCAAAATGCTTGATTCTAAACCAGTGAAAACACCCATGGTATGTGGAGTTAAATTGAGAAAATTTAATGATGGAAAAAAAGTAGATTCTACATTTTTTAAGAGTCTCGTGGGAAGCATAAACGCGCAACGGGAGCAAATACATCCTCGTAATCGATCCCTTTCCTTTGACTATAGCCTTTAGCTACAAGTCTTGCCTTGTATCTTTCGACCTTGCCTTTGGCATTTTTCTTTGCCTTGAACACCCACTTTACTCCAATTAGTCTTTGTCCTTTGGGAAGATTGTCTACCTCCCAAGTTTCATTTTTTACAATGGCTTGGATCTCCTCGTCCATAGCTTGTCTCCAATTCTTATCTTTCATAGCTTCTTCAAAGCTTATTGGTTCAATATCTGCAAAAAGTCAAAACAAAGTAACATTGTCTAATCCTTCAGTTTCATCATATAGATCTTGGAGATTTCTCATTCTTTGTGGCCTTTCGCTTGAACTCCCTTCGAATGACAAAGGCTCATTTGGATGAGGTGACGACGAAGGTGGAGTAATAGGCTCCAAAGATGCCTCACTTTCTTGATCTTCTTCAATAGGATATGGTTAGAAATCATAGTAAGTATCATCTTGAGAATTCCAATTCCACGATCCTTCTTCATCAAACACCACATCTCTACTAACAACAGTCTTTCCATCATTCGGGTTATAAAGTTTGTATCCTTTAGAGCTCGAGTCATAGCCAATAAAAACATATTTCTTGCTTTTATCATCAAGCTTGCTCCTTTCTTGATCGGGAACATGTGCATAGGCAATGCTTCCAAAAATACGCAAGTGGCCAACACTTGGCGTCACCCCACTCCATGCTTCTTGGGGTGTTTGATCCATGACACTTTTGGTGGGGCATCGATTTGACACATAAACTGCACAAGCCACAGCTTCGGCCCAAAATTCTTTCGGCATTTCCTTACTTTTTAACATGCTTCGAGCCATATTTAAGATTGTTCTATTCTTCCTCTCGGCCACGCCATTTTGTTGTGGTGTTTTAGGAACCGTTAAAGGACGACGAATACCATGTGATTCACAGAATTTATTAAATTCGTTTGAAGTGAATTCGCCTCCTCTATCCGACCTTAACGATTTTATTTCATAGCCACTTTCTCTTTCAACAAGTGCTTTAAAATTCTTAAATGCCCCAAAAACTTCAGATTTTTTCTTTAAGAAATAGACCCAAGTCTTTCGACTAAAATCATCAATGAAAAGCAAAAAGTAATTATTTTTACCGAAAGAAAAAGGCTTGATTGGTCCGCAAACATCCGCATGAACTAGTTGAAGTGGCTTGGTTGCTCTTGAACTTGCTTCTTTCGGAAAACATTTCCTTGCATGCTTACCAAGAAGGCATGCTTCACACAATTGATTGGGAAGATTTATCAAGGGTATCCCTTTCACCATCTTCTTCTCATCCAAAGCTTTGAGTGCTACAAAGTTCAAGTGTCCAAATCTCATATGCCAACGCCACGTTGAATCTTTTGCACATGCCTTCAAACACTTGGGTCCAACCGTTTTGAGATCCAACAAAAACATTCTATTCCTTGACATAGATACTTTGGCAAGCAAGTTAGCATTTTGGTCTCTTAGGAAAAAGACTACGATTTTTCATATGAATTTCATAGCCTTTTTCTAAGAGTTTCCCCAAACTCAAAATATTACTCTTCAATTTTGGCACGTAATAAACGTCGGAAATAAGCTTATGCTCACCATTCTTCAAATAAACCAAAATGTTACCTTTTCCTTTGATTTTGATCTTGGAAGAATCTCCAAAAGTAACATCTCCACCTATATTTTCATCTAGCATCACAAACATGCTTTTGTCTCCACACATGATTACTTGCGCCATTGTCAAGGTACCATGAACTTTTTGTTCTTTCTTCATCCTCTTTGAGTGTTAACAACAAAGTGGGCTCCTCATGTTCCTCCTTGTTTTCAACAAGGTTTGCCTTCTCTTCTAATCTTTTGTTTTCACATTCCCAAGAATAGTGACCATTCTTATGACAAGAGTAACATTCTACATGTGATTTGTCATACCTTTTTTCATTCCGTTTTGCGTAATTTCCTCTTCCCCTTCCTCTTGCTTGACCACGACCTCTTGAAGAGCTTTGGATTTTTCTTTCATTGGATGGATTACGTCCACCACATTCTCCTATTCCTTGGCCTCGGCCACGACCTTGGCCTCGCCCTCTTTGGGTTTTTTCACTACGACCTTGTGGTTCTCCCTTGTCTCGTAGAGAAAGCTTTGCTTGTAAGACATGTTCAACATCTTCATGCTTGCTCTTGTTCATCCTTTCTTCATGGGCACATAACGACCCACTTAATTCATCAATTGTCATGGCGTCTAAATCCTTCGACTCCTCGATAGCCACAACCACATGCTCAAATTTGTGGTCTAAAGAGCGGAGAATTTTCTCAATGACGCGAACATCTTGCACATCCTCGCCATTTCTCTTCATTTGATTCACAATTGCCAAAACTCTCGTGAAATAGTTGGTAACGGATTCCAACTCCTTCATGTGAAGAGCTTCAAACTCGCCTCTAAGAGTTTGAAGACGAACCTTCTTCACCTTGTCCACTCCCTTGTGAGAGTTTTCTAGTATCTCCCATGTTTCCTTGGAGGTCGATGCATTTGCCACCTTCACGAACATGGATTCATCCAAAGCTTGATGGATGAGATAAATGACAAGTTGATCCTTTATTCTACTCTTCTCTAAAGCATTCTTTTGGTTTTGAGTTAAGGTGGCTTCATCTTGGGGCTCCTCATAGCCTTTGCAAACACTCTCCTACACACCTTGAGATCCAAGTAGGGCTTTCATACGAATTGCCCAATTGTCATAATTTTCTTTTGTGAGGCGTGGGGACAATGGAAGCGAATTCATACAATTTATGGTAATCTTCTAAAAAATAACAAGGCTCTTGATACCACTTTGATAGAAAAATTGGTCACTCACAAGCACACTTAGAGAGAAGATGGAAGAGGACTTCTATTACTTGAACTCACTTGCATTCCAAAATGGTTTAGTACAAGGGTTTATATAGTACCCAAGTTACAATTCTAGAAACACCACATTAATAACACTATTGTCTAGATACACCATACATGAACCAAAATGAAAAGACTCAAGAACATACATAATTCATGCACCTAAACATATGCACCTACATGCACCATCATAAATGTAGATAATATGCATGTAGAAAGTCAAGTTTATATTTCAAAAGCACCACGTTGTGAGCTGTAATTAATGCATTTCATAAACGAATCACGATAAGGAGAAAATATTTGGTGGTTGTCTAACACCACGTCATCGTCTGAGGTGGTGTTAGACTACCACTTATATCTCGCCAACTAAGCAAGATTGTGTCAGAGTGGAACATCTATCCAGCTGGATATTTACCTTAACCATGGTTTAAAATTGTTAAAACACATATTAATAAACAAATCAGAAGTATAAAACCACTTCTTTAAACCCTAATTCTCTCAGCAGCCCATCATTCTCTCCCTCCCTCCTCCCTCCTCTCACATAAGCACAAATAGGAAAGCTTCTGCTTAATGGGGCACTTTTGAGGTATTCTTAAACCAGACATCGAGTCAACAAAAGCAAATGGATGTCACAATGCACTCAGTATGATGCATTTGATTCAGGTTCTCAGAACAGACATGGGAACAATTCTAGCAAATGGGAGACTGAAGAACTTCTCCAGAGACCTCCTCCATCTATTTCACCCCATCAATGGAAACTTCAGCAGGCTCATCTAGTTACCTAAGCATTTAGGGAAATATTCAAGTTGTAAATTTTTAAGTAGCCTTTTCTCCATGGATTATTGCAGGACGCAAACCAATCATCCTTCTAACCGAGAAGGAAAAATTGATTTTTTAGACATACGTCGCTTGCATGAAGGGCCTTCTGCTGGGCTGATGAAACAGAGAAATATAGCTGCATATCCAAATTCCCAATCTATAATGTTGATTGCCAACAAAAATTAAAGAGTAGAGAGGAAGTGAAGTGAGTTTCTTGCAGAATACATGCGTATGGATTTCGCCAGACATGGTGATCGCTAGATATAGTGCATGCGCATAGGTCACATCGGTGATGGTCCGTGAAAATGAAAGAGTAGATGGGGAAGATTATGAGAACAGAGAGAATGAGAATTAGAACACAGAGAATGAGATTTGTTTAGTAATGATGGTAGAAAATATTAGGGGAGATGTTTAAAATTCGCGAAAATTTGAATTTTAAGTTTTCATTAACCATGGTAAACTGTGTTATGGTTTGCCATCCATTCAGGAAATTATCTTAATATTTGACAATATTATTTAGTTGGCAAAATATAAGTGGTAGTCTAACACCACATCAGATGATGACGTGGTGTTAGATAACCACTGAATATTTTTTCCACGATAAGGGGTGATATAAGAACTCACAAGAACCATTGTACGCTGAACATTGAACTTCTTCATACAGCTGGCAAAGGAGGGCTGGTACGGTTAATAGTTAGAATCTTAGATCTCGACATTGGTAAACAGCATTGAGCATGGAGACTCGACTTGCTTACAAGCTGGTCAGAATCCATTCCATTTCCTTTACTTAGGACGGCAGAAATAGGTAGACAACAACGTAAAAGTTTGTTTGAAGCATGTAGAGTAGCTGAAACTGACATATAACGAAATTTCAGTCAACATTGCCTAAGAGAGATTGGGCTACAAATTTTCGCAGCATTAGGCTCTCATATAAACTATAAATATATAGCGATTGAACTTACACTCAAAAACCTTTAGCATGCCCATCCTTCAAGCGATTGTAGCTGAGAAGGAAGGATAAAAGAAGAGCAAAGTTTTTTCATTCAAAAATGACTTTTTCTTACAATATGTAAGAAAGCTAAATGATTTCTACAATTTTCTCCTTCAGCTGAAATGGGTTGTCTGTACAATAATCATAAGACCAGCTTAATCTCTTCTGTAATCCACTCATGTGTTTGAAGCATAAGATAAAAAAGAAATCGTAAGCAATACCTTCTGGCACATCACCTCTTCTCCTCTGTTGAGCACATTCAGTAGTCCCAAATAAACAGGGTGCTGCTTGTTCCCTTACTCTCTTCTTGCCCTTTTCTTGACTAATTTTGAGAGCACCCTGGCTGCATTTTGCAAGAAATGCAGTTTCTTTCTCGCATCCACTTCTATCAAATACTTTCACAGTGAAATGAGAATTGCCATCTGTTGGCACCAAATATTTTTACCAATAATATGCAGACACGTGGCATAGTGATAACCACAGAAGAGTGCATGAATGAAGGAAGTGGAACAGAGCACGGTTACAGTAGTTATCATCTGTTACCGAATTATAAGGAGTAGATAAATGAGCAAAGAATGCGGGAGAACCAAATATTTGAATAAGCCGCACAAGGAGGAGGAAACTGCCAATCAATGTCACGATCGATAACGCACCATGGAAGTCGGCTAGTGGGGACAAGAAGGAGGATATCGCCAATCAATGTCACGATCGATAACGCACCATGGAAGTCGGTTAGTGGGGATTTTGAAGTGAACCACGATGGACACGATTAAGGAGTTTTCAGAAGAAATCATTGATCATGGAGATCGAGAAGTGTCTCCAATAAAGATAAAGGATGACAGTTACCAAAGAAAGGCGGTTACGGATATTCTCAAGTATAAAACAGATGAAAGGTAACAGAAAAAGGGGTCGTCAATCTTTCCAACTACATTAGACTAAGAAAATAGCGTAGATAGCTTGCATAGTTCGCTCGTAGGAAGACTTTTAGATGATTTGTGTAGCTTCGATAGGAAGCATAGTTCGTTGTAAGAGCTTCAATAGTATAGCTAGCCAAAGTGAAGACATGCATTTGCTAAACAAAAGATCTTGTTTTGGGTGCTTGGAAGAGAGACTTTCTCTTCGATCCTATCACAGTTACGAAAAAGAAATCCTGTTTTGGCTTTCTTGAGAAATAGTGGCCACTTTACCTACAAGAACTAATATAGCCGTCTTTGAAACAAGAAAGCGCTTATCCCCTAAGCCACTAGGGAAGAAAACACATCCATTAGTGCTTGCATACTATTTCTATCAGGTTCATTCATCTAAGAGGAGTGCTCATCCCCTAGATATCCAGAATTCTGCCTTGGCCTGGTGCACCCCACCCAAATCAAGTTGCAATAGAAGCAAGCTCAATTCAATACCTCCGAAAGTGCTTGCACAAATCTCAAAACAAAGGGCAAGATCAGGCTGAAGTCTCTACGGTCTACGATGCCTGTATTGCTTACTAGTCAATCAAGCCTTCATGAAGACAACAAACAAAGCCTAGTGGATGAACCCTACCACGGGAAAAATCTCACAGTGATCGCTACTAGTTCCTTTTTTGTCGCCTTGGCATTGCACTACTGCCCTAGCCTGGCGCACCGCAACCAAATGTACTCCAACAAAATTAAGTCTTATTTAGTCCCACGTTTTATAGCCTGACAAGCAGCAAATTAATTTGATTTCTACTTAGTTTCCCCCACATTGTGTACCTAAAATTTACTTGAACCAAAATTAAGTTCTACAAAACCAGCTATGTGGATTGACTAACTATTCCAACTAAGTAAGCCGGCTACCCACGTGTAGCCCACCCTGATCTGAGTTGACTCAAGTAAACCATCACCTAGTCATTGCATAGGTACGGCTTGGAGGGAGATTTTTCATATCTTTCGTTTTCTGCCTTGATTAAACTTGAATGTTTTTTAGGTAACAATGCAGTACATGGATCAAATAAGTTTAGCAGCTTATGGCTAATTCTAAATATAACAGCCTAGGGTTAGCCTTCTATGAGTTGGAGTGGTGGTAAGATTTACAGAGAGATTCAAAAGTCAGGTAAGAGCGTGAAAGGGGTTCAAGAATCAGTTCTCTCTTTATAAGGGTTAAAGTCAACTTATTGGAGTAAACTTTTGTTGCCCAACGGTACCATTTTCGTACAACAGCACTAGCACCGTCGAATTCTTGAATTGATTTTCTTGGGCGCCCTGTATTCTTCCTATCTTTCCTTCATTTAGCTTAATAGCTAATCATTACAATGTCTTTAATCAATTTTTGTTCATGAAATATACCTTGTTTTAGTCACTGTACAGCCAAGATTGTTTCTGCCTCTAGTTTTTCCACTAAGCCTCTCATGTGTCATATTGGGTGGTCCTTTTTCCTTTATCGATTTTTTGTGCCTTTTGAATTTCCACTCAAAATTTTATTTTCACGATATCTCACTCAACTGATCTCCGATTGAGCTGATTTTTATTTCGTTGAAATCGTATTTTCATTTTCTTCAGTTTGACTCTACAATGACTATTTTTAGACTTCAAATGAATATTTGCAATATTTATCAAATTACTTTGTGGATGATATTTGTGTTTGAAAGTCACTTTTAATTATCGTGACTTATATCTGATGCGCCGGCTGCGATATTTGACATGATGTAACCATGATTTATGATACTTAATAATAAGCATTTGTGTATGTGACACCCACAAGATTTGGTAAATATATTTTGATATTCGACTTATTGGTTATTTAACCCCTTTTTGGGTCGATTTGTTATTCGTGTGTGAATCGATATTCGACTTATTGGTTATTTAACCTCCTTTTCGGTCGCTTTGATTATTCGGTTGTGAAATTTGATTGAGTTATCTACATTCCTATTTATTGGCTCTATTCGATAACTCTAAATTCGTATTCGTATTCGTTTTTTGCCCTCTGTGTATAAGATCTCTTACTGGGCAATTCGTGCTCACCCCTTTGTTTTTCGTTTCCTTCATCTTCAAGGCCAAAAGTAGCATGAAGGGCGAGATGTTAGTACATCGGCGGGAATTGCTCTGGTTTTTTATATTAAGAATAGAGCTTATGATTTCTTTAAACGAAATATTGGTTTGTTGATTTATTTTCCTTTGGATTCTGATAATTACTGTGAAAGATTGTAATAAAGTTTTGAAGTATTTTGGAGTTAAGTATTTGAGATTCAGATAATTATACTTTGCGGTATTTTAGATGCTCTGCTCTACGATTACGATTGTTACGTTTTGGATTGGGTTTTGGTTAAAGGACGTGTTCGGACCCTCGGGTTCGGGGCGTTACAGAATGCTCTGCTCTACCATTACGCTTTGGTCGTTTTCTGCTGAACTTGTTTGATCCATGTACTGCATCGTATTTGATCCATGTACTGCATGGTCCTATTCAATAACCACCTAATGCAGAAAATGACCAAAGCGCCATTATTTATGATAGTTTCGGAGACATGCATATAGCAGGTTCGTAATAGTTAGCAGAACGAAGTTCCAAATGAAAAAATGTAAGGAGTACATACAACCAGACTACCCACATGTTGCAACCTTATTGGATTAAGATTTGTTTTATAAGCTCGTACCTGTGTCCTGGAGAGTTGGAACAGAACACATGCATGCTTCGACATATGATATTGACAGTATCTAGTGTATACCTTAAGAGTTGTAAAGCAAGGTCCATATTTTGTAGTAGGTCTTTGAACAAAGTACTGAATCCATACAGCATCTCTTCTTTGCTTGCACATATTCTCAATCCATTCGAAATCCCATTCAACTTAGGAATAAACTGCAAGCTATAACCAGAACTTGGGATGCAGAGCTCCATTTCGCTATCAAATCCATCAAAGGAAGGTACCTCTTTTGCCTGTCTTAGAAGACTTGCTTGCTGTAACCACCTACTGCCTGCGGAGAGAGAGAAACTGTAGAATACTTCAGAGGTAATCTCAACCTTGTACCAATCATCATTTAAGGTAATGAGGTAATCTCAACCTTGTACCAATCATCATTTAAGGAAATTGAGAACACAGTTATAGCTAAAACCCTTACATGGAAGAACCTGTGTCCAAATCTTGATTACGCATTCATTGTAAAAACAGTCTGAGAAACGTTATAACATTTCCTTACCTAAGAGAAACGTTATATGCTACATGCAGAAAACTATCAACATGACCAAGGTCCCTATCCCTAACCTGCTACATGCAGAAAACTTCAAAAGCACTCTCAGAGATTAATAATCAATAATTGTGAGCTTAGTGAAACAGATTCCAACATCAAAGGCACGTCATAAAAGCAACTTCATGAGGCTTAGCTTGAGTCCCACATCAGAAAATAAGAAAGAGGGGTGATAGTTAGAGTATAAAATGAAAGGGTACAAAACAGATAAACATACTTACCAAGTTTGAGGAAAATTTATTTTTGGGGCTTCTAAGGTCGCAAATAATTCGGAAAAATACCATAAAAATTTTGAAAATTTCCAGAATACTATTTATGCAACAGAAAATAGTTATTTTGGTTCTTGGGGGCTATTTGATCAGAGAGAGAGTCGAAAAAAAAATTATTTGCACCTATAAGAGGGAGAAAAATCCGTAAAAATTTGGATGCGTGTCTCACACCAGGAGTACACTTTCTCAGCCAAACCTTTTTGCTAAGAAAGTTAGGGGCATTATGATATTGGTAAGAAAGTGGGGGCATTATGATATAGCTAAAAATACACCCTGAATAAGCGTACGACACGTGGCGGTTATGATTCATGGTTACCATATTGGAGGAATTAGGATTCTAAAAGAATCCTAATAAAATCATCAAGGATCATGATGCGATCCTCAAGGATCCTAACGCGATCCTCAAGGATCCTAACGCGATCCTGATAGATCTGGTCCAAGGCCAGCCGTCAGGCTCCTAGTCCCACTAGGGATCTTTGACCTACAGATATATATATATATATATATATATATAAAGGGACTGCCCCAGATATGCAAACAACTACACACGTATACACTCTGCTTTATTGCTTTCTCAGAGTTCTACTCTTTTAGGCGGTGCACTCTGACTTAAGCATCGGAGAGTTCCTCCGCCGAAACCCCACCCGGTGGTTACTCCGTGTTCTGTTTTGCAGGTCTATTTTCTGGCTGTGGTTCTCGATCAAGTTTTTAGCAGCAACAAATGTTATCATGTGGAACACTCCCCACCCCAAAGGGCAAGCCCTAAATCGCATGTCGAGAGGCAAACCAATTAGAGACAAATCAACGTGCACCCCATCAAGTTCACAACTAACTTGAGCTCATATTCCACTTCAAATGAGGATCAAATGCAAGTGGGAAAACCAATGCATTGCGCAAGGAGTGCTCCATTACCATGTTTAAGTTACGGGTTGCTCTAAAAGGATCTCGTTTTGGGTGCTTGGAAGAGAGACTCTTTCTTTTAAATTCTACCATAGTTTTGAAACGAATTCCAATATTGGCTTTGTACCAAAATAGTGGCCACTTTACCTACAAGAACTAGTCCTGCATGTTTGTGGGAAACCATATATATCGTGCACTAGAAAATCATGCAAAACTGATAAGAGCCCACTTCTATACCTGTCGCACCCCACCCAAATCTGAGTTGACACAAATAAACCAGCACCAAGTCACTGCATAAGATGCCAGATTGTTCTGATCCAGAGACAGACAAACTATGACAATATTGTCAAGTTTCCAGGAAGAAAAACAACTAAGTATATTACATCTATGCAAGATAGAAGATTGGCTCTGTGGTTCAAGAGCTGTGTCTTCGGCTTCAGAAGACGTTAAGGGAATGGTGCTGCTCACCTGTTAACGGAGCAAAAAACGCTGGAACTGACTCTAACCCCCCGCCTCCCCATCAGGTTATAGGACTCTCTTAAGAGAGACTGTGGGTTGTTTTTCCTCATTATGTCGTTTGGCAGAAATAAAAAAAAAAGCAACATGTAAGAGACTTTGTGATCAAACTAAGCTGCAATCTAAGAACACCAATGGAAAGAATACAAATCATACCAGTTTCTCTCGTCATCTAAGGAGCAGCAGCAAAAAAAAACACCTAGCTACCTCTGCATCTTCTTCTTCCTGTTAGTCTGACTGAAACAACATAGAGATAATTAGAGATCACCCCCATGTGCATTCCCCGTACATTGAAGCATCTGGAAGTCTTTTCTCCCAGATATCCACAGAATAGGAGTCCATGCAGGTCTTCAAAGTCAGTTTGGTTGCTCCAAAATCTGAAGCACAAAACAAAAGCTGCAAAGGCAATTGGCTTTTATCTAAATGGCAATAAGCTATTTAGTAACACAGTTTTCATAGAAACATGTCCATTTTGCTTCTGAATTACTTTACCACTTAAGTTTACTAGCATATGTGTCTGAACTAGATATTGCACCTTGGATGATCGGAGATAGGCCTTTGAGTTTCACAATATGCAAGTATATTATGATTCAAACCAAACTCATTAATGTAATTCCATCTCACATGAGAAATAGAACACATGCATGCTTCCATGTGGGATAAAAATTGTCTGACTTTCAGCAGTGCAGTGCCCACTTTACGATTACAGAGCAAGTCAGCTAGCTCCTTATGACGAAGCCATTGATCCCTGAGGGAAGAGTTGGCTCTAGTCCCACATTGAGAAAGGAAGAATGATGGAAGATAGATAGCATATAAGATGAAATGTCAGGGCACATTGCCTAAGTTAGTGACCTCCATTGCACTTTGGAGGGGTGCTCGCCTAAGGTCTACACAAGTGGTGGAGCTTACGTCATAATTTGTGGCAGTGGGGGCCTGCGTTCGCGCGGCCCCCTCCGATATAATGTCAAGTTATTCTAGTCTCATTTGAATCAATGTTGGGTTTCATGGTGCCATTGATGCAGTGTAGTGATCAAATTTAGTTCGACAAAATATTGCAACAATCGAAGCTCGTTCCAATATAGTGTAGTGATTTTGGCTTTCAAGCAGGTACATTGGTATTGCATTACTGCCTATTTAGATCCAAAAATTACGGTCTAACAAGCCGCACACTACCCAAACAAGATCCGATTTCCACTTAGTCTGTCCACAAAAGAGTGCCCAAATATACAGGATGAGCACAACACGAACTAAAAGCTAGTGCAACAGAAGATGTTGGTAATCTCAAAATACATTGTTTAAGCTGAGAGGATCCAACAGTGTATGTAATTCAGAAACATACTGTTTCAATAGTCTCAAAACCACATAAGAGCAGCGGCAGTGGTCTTGGAAAAATGAAGAGAGATGCACTAATACTGGTCCTAATTTCAAAGCATCATTGTGATGAGTAGAACTATCAAAAGCGGTTGCAGAAGTCATGGAATAGCATTGGGCTCCATCATGTGGTTGAAAGTTCTGTTATCCAAACAGAATGGAAAAAGAAGGCATAGAGACTGTGTGTATGAAACAGGAAACTGAGGCTACAAATAAAATCAGTTATTGATCTGCTAACTAGTGCTCCCACGAGTATCTTTATTTGGAGGCTGAAAAAGCTAAAATAAGAAGAAAACTAGAATTTAAGAATGAAAGATCACAAGCTCCGGGAACAGCGGTATTATGCCAGCTTTTGACTGATGTAATATCAAACTAAAACTCAACAATAATAGAATGTGCTTATTGGCCGCATCAACAAACAGGTGGAAGCCTAAAGAAAGACAAACCTAATTTTAATCTTTTTCTTGGTAGACATCAGCTTATTCGATAAGGAAGCAAGAGCAACCATGCTTCAACCACAGACCATAACTTGCCAAACAGGATCATAAACATGACAAGAGAGAGTGTATTAAGCTCTCAAAAAAGTCAAGACAAAGCAGCACAGCCTCCATATTTCAAAATTGGTTGCATTCTGATGTATAGAAAGGGAAGCAGTCGCCTGCATTCTGTACCTTGAACTATGTTCTTTCTGATTTATAAAAGGGGAAGCATTACCTCCATCCTAACATCCTTGAAATAAAGCAATTGCAATCATCTCCCTCCAAAGACATTATACTAGAGCCTCCTTCCCCTTCTTCTTCACCAAATCAGGGCATGTTCGACTTCTGTTGGGTGTTTGTTAGAGAAAGACTCTTTATTTTGCGTCCTTGGTGGATGTGCGACCCTCAGTCCTTTTCCCTCCCGAGCGAGACAGTGGCTAATTAAGCTACAAGAACATATGCAGAATCCGAGACACGTTGGTTTGGCTTTATGTCTTGTCGATCAGCTCGCAAGCTCTCAATTCTAATAGGTAATGCATAATTTTATGTCAATCAATCAGCTTGCTATCTAATTTATCGCTTCTCCATTAGAGCAGCGATAAATTAGATTACATACTAATTTATTTCTCGTTGATCAGCTTGGAAGCTCTCCAAAAGTCAACACATGAAGAACCTTATTAATTCCTTGGCATCAAACTACTAATTTCTAGACTGACAGGACAATTAACACAATCAAGAAAAGCACCAAAACATGAAGAGCTATAAGAATTCTAATAAAGAGCTATCAATACAAATTTCCACTATTTCAGTGATGAAAGGTTCAATTTTCTCTCCCATTTTATGCCAAAGTTAAGGTATTACACAATTAGATAGAGCACCACAAAAGGTTACCTCTTTTGGGTTGAATCGCTCACCACCAAAGAGATTTTAATCCAATCGAGAAAACACAGAAATTGCGAGGACACAACTTGGCCAGAAGAAGTTTCAATTTAGTGGAGGTAAGCACAACAATAACCTATCAAAACACCCTTGGTCTCGAGTATGAAATCACCTCTCTACTCCTCATAAAGCTACTGCTGCTTTTTTTCCCTCTGCTTTTTGTAATTTTTCTTCTTTTTCGGACAAGACCAAGAACACTCTGGAGACTAAGACAGATACGTCTCTGTCTTCCTTGAGCTGCCATGCGGCAATTGAATGCAAAAACTAAAGGGCTTAATATAGATGGGTATTCACTCATGGTGCCAAGACCATGGTAATCAAAACAATTGTCGCAATCAACATCCATCTGCTATCCTTTGCATTATAATGGCATGAAAACCAGGTCCTGCCTTTTAAACCATAATAATACCTCATGTATATATATGTTCTGCGTTTGTCAAGAAGCAAGCTGAGAGAAGAGGGAGTACCTCAGGAGGTACTGCCCGATTCCAGGTACAGTGACAGTTCTGCCAAGTTCCATGCTCACGAGAATGTCCACAGCTCTTGAGTCTCTAGGTGTTTGCTCGCTACGCCTGGGGAGCACATCCAACGACACTTTCATGTCCTGATTCTGATAGAATGAATTTACAGTGTTAGATAGCGCACTCATGCTTATATCTGACAAGAATTTAGCGCCTCAATTCCGAAGCAAGAAACACGAGTTTCGTTGCAAAAACAACTCAAAGCAATACAAGCATTTGTCACCTCAACCCTACTAGCACTAATAGCTACGGTATAACTGGATCATTTTGTAAGAATCTATAGTAACTGGATCTAAAGAGCTGTTTCAGATTCCAAATACGTTCTACTTGATTGCTATGTTGACGATTATTATAGGCAAAAATTTCAAGTGTGCCATTCATTATGGATCTAACAAGTCATTAAAATGCAAACACAGAAAATAACAGAAGATATAGTCCCACATTAGCTAAGAAAGGCAACAACAGCACTAAGGAGTTCAATATTTTGCCTCTTCTACTCATTCTCAACTCACGCAGCCATGTGGTGAGCACAAAGCGAACTATTCTTTCGCCTTTTACTAAAGAATACCGTGTGCTCGCCATATACAGTGGCATACGCCTATTTTTGGAGGGGTTCTTTCCTTATGGAATGAGCTCCTAAAATTTGTGAGTAATTTTTTGTCAAAGTAGCATAGTACATCAGATAATCTTCTTACTTAAAACTTTCAATCTTAGATGCACAGGATGGCCTCATTTCAACTTTCAATCTCAGATGCATGGGATTGGGCGGGAGGTTATGCACAGAGGCACGTGCACGCTGTAGGCAGCTAATTGACCAGAAAAATTCCTAAGCTTCCAGCAACAACGTAATCCGGGTTAGCATAAGTTGAATGGGCATCACCCGCTCTCAGTCCGTCTGGACGGCTCTCAGTCCGTATGGACGGGTAAATATGCGAGTGATCCATTCATTCTTTTGTCAACAAATACCTTATTAATAAAAAATACCACTAAATAGTCTGAGATTTGTGTCCCACCTTTTGCCAAACATGAGTGCAAGTATATACAAGCATGGCAAAGTTGAATAGGCAGTACACTAGAGTTAGTAAGAGAAAACCCCTTAATATTAGAAGTATAGAGCCACCGGACATATCGGGATACATAAGCATGTATGTTGGATAAACATCAATGAAATGGTAGTAAAATGCCTTCCCAATGCAGGAAAGAACAAATAAAAGGGTAGTAATATAATGAAAGTATACCTTCCATTATGTCAAAGTAGATTTAAGCCTAATATACTGACTTCCTTTTCCCGTTCCTTTTCCGGGGAATTACTAAAGTTCATCTAGAGGACACGGGAAGATCTTTAGAGATTAGAAATGATTTAATTTTATCAATTAGATTAAATTTTTGATATGAAAATGTTGAATTCAAGTAGAAACTAATCCTTATAAAACCAAAAGATGAAACTGATCAAACATTAGTAAACTTGGCTCAGACAGGTAGAAGCCGAAAGAATAGTGCTTATGAAAACATTTTTCTAGTAAAAGTGACAGTATAGATAAGAAAACTGGTGGAAGAGCCAGCTTGCTTCAGCAAGGCATGCGGCGTGCCCGCACACAACTAGTCGCAATGGGCAACATAAAACAGAGCAAAGTATAAAGAGGCAAGCTGATTAGCATAACTAATGATATGAAGCTCCCAAAACACACCCGGAACAGCCCAGCTTAAGAAATTGAAGATATATGTAGCAGTAATTCCAAGGCCTGGATGCCATAAAGATGAGTAGAATCTCAAAGATGGTCAAGTTTCATTCGTGAATAATGAAGCAGTGGACTCCATTGTGGGGTCTAAAGTTGGTAATGAAGTACAGTAGCTCACCCTTGATTAGTATAATCCCGCACAGGAGGGTAGAAGAAGGGACCTGCAGAGAGTACAGAAGCCGAAACAATAGTATGCATACCTTTCTCGGCCTTTTGGATATGTGTGGGCCAAGGGCTCACATGATGCCTTAGCCTGGCGCACCCCACCCATATCAAGTCCAACAAAACTTGTAACCTTATTTAGTCCCATAAATTAGTCTGACAAGCAGCACCCTAACCCAAACAAAATTTGATTTCTACAGTCACCCCACCCAAACAAAATTTGACTTCTACATAGTTTTAACCACATTGTGCATTCCACTGAAAATAAATTGAACCGAAGTCAATTCTACAAGATTGGAGTAACTAACAAATCCAACAAAGTAAGCCAAAGCCCACCCAAATTTGGGTTGACTCAAATAAACCAGCACGTAGTCATTGCATATAGATTATTTGATGCTTTGGAGTCATGCACAGTAACAAATACATGGGAAAGCCGTATTGATTGAACATCGTATGTACAGTCTGGAGGGAGATCTTTCATTTCTTTCAAGATCCACCCTACAATATGGGGTAAACAAGCCAAAATAAGTTTTTTTAGCGTTTATAAAATAGAAAACTGATTCTCGAACCCCCTTGCACTCATAACTGACTTTCGAATCTCTCTCTAAGTCTTTCCACCACTCCAACTCTTAGAAGGCTAAGCCTATGCTGTACTATTCAGAATCAGCCTAGAAGCTGCTAAACATATTCTGATCCATGTTGATACTTCTTTGCCTAAAAAACATTCAAGTTTTGATCAAGGCACTAAAATAAGGCTGGTCATATTCACGAACCGCGTAATGCAGAAAACGACCAAAGCACCCTCATTGGTGATAGTTAAGAAGACGAGCATATATAGCAGGTTCGAAATAATGACAAAGTGTGAGCTAAGTGAAACAGATTCCAAAAAGTTTATGAGGCTTGGCATGAGTCCCACATTGGGAAAAGAAGAATGAGGGTGATAGTTAGAGTATAAAATAAAAGAGTAGAACACTGATAAACATACTTACCTGGATGGGGTCGATGGGTGATTAAGAAGGCCCATGGCCTAGGTTAGTGACCT